>ML219389.1:0-22299 GCA_004785975.1 Popillia japonica | reverse complement strand
ATTCCTAACGATGTGCAGCTTACGCCTAGTCAATCAGTCACAAACCACTTACTGCGACGAGAAGTTCTTAGACGTGCACGGTATCAGATTAACGCCTCCTTTCTTAGAATTCACACAAGCATATGAAGGTAAAACCTATAATAAGCAGCTGTCAATACAGAATATTGGAAAATCTCCGGTCGTTGTTAGGATAACACCGCCCAGTTCTTACGCTTTCAAGATCAAACCACTTAAAGCTTATAAGCTATCGCCTGGATTGACGCTCGTAAGGAACGTTACTTACGTATATTCCTACGCCAACTCTCCCAGTTGTATTGTACCCATTTATATCAACGAACACAGATTCGATTACTACATCATCGCGTAAGTATTACACAATTATGCTTCACTTCATGCGTCCTTCCATTCTAAACCAATAGTGCGACATCAACTGCCGAAGTAGAGGTTACACCTAAATGTATCGATTTCGGTTCAATCGATATGGGGTACACTTCACCGGCTCACACACTTATCCTCAAAAATACGGGCACACGACCGGTTAAGTTCTGTATCAATAATTTCACTTGTGACGATTACACGCTTATAATCGAACCGTTTAAGGGATTATTGCAGGTAAATCGCAATATTTTGTCGAGAAATACTCGAGAATAATCAATTTTCTTTTTGAAAGGCCAAAACGACAACTGCAGTCAGTCTTAAGCTTTTAGCGAACATACAAGGATTCATGCACAAGGAAATGTGGATTAAAACGGAAAAGCCGACGAAGGTGTCGATACAAGCGGAAGTTATAAAACCGCAATTCGAACTGATTAGTAGCTGTTCGTCATCGCCATTTAATTTGATCGATTTTCCTGTAACATACGTTGGTCTGACAAGTACGCAGTCTAAATACGTGAGGAATTTTAGCGCTTCAACTTCGATGTTCTGTATAATGGGGGAGGTAAACCACAAAATTTCGGTAAGAGATCGTTCTGAACGGCTTCGTCCATCCGAATTGAACGAATCGGTTACAGCCTGTTGATGTTTGCCGCGAAACACAGCACGACTACCAATATTTCACTGGGTATCCACTTTTCGGGATGTTCCAGCCGATGCAAATTAACGCCATCAATTTCAGGTGAGAGATAATGAGTTACAACTGTAGGTGAAGAATTTAATGATTTTATTGTATCTGTGGTGAATGTAACTGCAGTGGCTTTCCAGCTGCATTGTTTGTCGGACTACCACTGTAGTCTTGCAAGCATTCGAAGCACAGATTGACCGATCTTACCCCTCCGGCCACCGAGCTTCTAAAGTATATGATGACCTTGACAATCAATGCAGTGCATTGAAATACAACGTGGTAGGCTGTCTCCTCCTCCTCATTGCATTATCTGCAGATCTTGAAAGATTCCAATTCGATGCAGATATTTCCTTAGACAGCCGTCTCCTGTTAACAGACTCGTCACTGTTCCAATCTGTACTCGGTTAATAGCCAGCACATCCTCTGCTAATTGCTGGGATAGCTGCTCCATCATCCATTTGCTGTGTAACTACCTTTCAACGTTTTTCCAGTGCAGCTGATGTGCTTTCGTAATCCACTCAACTACTGCACCATGTATTGCAGTTCTAGTTATTGCCAGGCCCAGTTCTGGTCCAGCAAATATTGGTGTAGAACTTTTTCTTGCAAACTTGTTTTCTACTTCATTGCCTGGTATGCCCTTATATCACGGCACCCTCAACAAATTAACTTTGTTGTGTTTTGCCAGAGTTCTTAGGTTTTTTAGACTTGGTGCTGCCTCATAGCTTCATATCCAATTATAGACCTGATCGCCTGCATACGTTCCATAGCCTTCTCACTCTTGCGTTCATGTTAGTAGGTAAGCAATGTATGTACAGGCCCATTCACTCGACCTCCCGATGACTCATCGCTGACAGGGTTGCTGCTTTTGACCTGGTTGAAACTAGGCTTATACAGCGTGTCCACATCGAGTGACTGGGCTCGTACCTACATTGTTTACCTACTCATTTTTGAAACCATCGGAGTTCATATTTCTTTATTGCGACTCCAATCTCTCCTTATGTACACATTGCAATTTCTAAATGTATGACCCCATATATCTTTATTCCATACGAATCCATCATCTACATAGATAACTCCTCATGCTATGGTATTACCAACTTACATAAACGATGTTAAAAGGAAGTTAAATCATTTTTCAGCCAGATGTCATACTATCAAGCAGTTGTTGATTGTATTGTTCCTGTTGGGTTCCTCAAAGCCGAAAGTGTTTGGGTCGAGGTGGAGTCCTCATGTGGCATGTCATCAGTCTTCGCTGATGTTCGGTCGTTCGGTTCTTGTTCCACGTTGATATCCATATTGTCCATCCATTCTATATTGCAAATTCTTTAAGGTTAGGATTTATACCCGCACTAGTTTCCATTGCTTTCTTCTGTTTTTCACAAAATCTTTTTGTTTCGGTTTACTCTCCATATTCTAATTCTAATCTTTTTCTACAGCCACTAATATAATAACAAATTAATAATAATTGCCTGTATCCTCACAGATTTCATCCGCAAAAACCAAAACGCGGTGCTAAACTCGTGCCTTACTATTTCTGCATATTCCGCGTGTGTAGAATCAGGGCCAAGTTCTTAAAAGAAGAAGACTACCGTAAGTAACACTTACAAATATTACTTCTTCCTATTATGTCCACATTTTTAGAGGAATTATTCAGCTCAGATACATCTTCAGCCGTTACATATTCCAGATTCAGTTTGACCGCATCAATGACTAATCACCGTAAGATTCCCACTTTACATTAAGTCAAAAATAATTAATTACGAACACTGTTACAGAGCAAAGTGAGCTGGATTACGCCTCCTTAATAGCCTCCTCCATCGCAATCGAGCAACCGCAATACAACGTCATAAGGCCTTCGGACGAATTCGCCTGCGTTAAATTCTATTTACACGGTATACCGGAAATACCGAACGTGACGGTGATCCCAGATGAATTGATCTTGTGCGATTTGGTACCGCGAGAGCGGGTAGCCCGCGTTCTGCAATTCAACAACCTCTCGAAAAAACTACCGATAATCGTCGTCTACAATAAAATAGCCTTCATCGATCTCAGCGAGGCTATCATAGAGATCGCGCCGCTAGGTAGCGTACAAGTTTCCGTATTTATCACGCCGCAAAACATCGGAACGATACAATCTAAGATGAGTTTCGATTTGGTCTACTACGATTTGCCCAGAGACGAACGCGAGCCCTACAAGGTGATCGGAAACTTAAAGGTGCCCATTAAATTTTCCGTGAATTCCATCACGAAGGCACCGGGGCCGGAAATTAATTTCGGAATTACTCCGAATTATATTAAGGAGCCGGGTAAGTTCTGCGAGAATCTCCGCTTTAGGGACAACTATATCGAGAAACCTAAAGCTGCTGTATTGGCGAATCATTTAATCAAGAATAACAGCATGGCTGTGATAGCGTTACCGAACGATACTCAAAAATCTGTACGACCATGGAGGAGCCAATACAAGTAAGTCGCCATATGAAAATTTTCTTCGAATAGGAGAAATATAATTTTGCAGATGCAAAACTATCTTCAAGAAGATGGCCCGCTACGTGGCCCCTTTGGATACCGACTACGAAAAGGCGGTCCTCGAGGAGGAGTTCAAAACGAAAATGTCCGCGTACTACACAACCTTCACGAGAAATTGGGCGGAACGTGCGAGATTAGCTCTTAAATGTATACCCCAAACCAAAGAATATGACATCACTACCGGCCGGAAACGATTATGCAACGATTTCAAGCTACCTTCAGCCAGACGAGCTAAGGTTTCCGACAACATCAGCTTAACGCAGTACCTTCCATTATTGATCCATCCAGTACAGATCGCCAATATTATTGTAACACCTGAAGTAGTTCATACTGGAATGGTATAATTATTTACATTAGCTTTTTTCATCAAATTCGTCCCATTATACTAGAAAATCGCGCGGGACAAAATTGTCCCACTTCAACGTATCTTGAATTCATACTTTTTCGAAGTATTCCTCCACAAAATAGGTGAATAGGAAATTCAGCAAATTTTTATTTTTGGGACAAAATTGTCCCACACCTATCAAAAAAGAATTACTGCGAAAGTTGCCCAATTATATACTCAAGAGAATATCTATAATACACCAACAACATCGTGCGGCTCAAAATTGTCCCACTTTATTCTTTCACGAAATGGGTACAAAATTGTCCCACAAAATTGTGTAGAGATCATCCCGAAAATGATACCGGGACCGTCATGTACCACTCTACTCATTGCTACCTTTTAAATTTCTTTTATTAGATTCAAGGTTAACACAACGTGATATATGCTGGGACGGAATTGTCCCAGGACATACTCTCACATAACCAATTTCCCTTGCAGATATCCACCCATCACAAATGCGAATTTACCATCCACATTAGAAACAACAACCACATCACCATCAGCGTACACGTACGCTGCGACAAGCCCAACGTATTATTTCCCGTGGGACAGAATATTTTGATAAAAGGATATTCCGAAATGGATTTATTAGGAATTTACATCTCTGGACAGGTTGGGTTCTACACAGCTGAAGTGAAACTAATCATAAACGAGTGCGCCTACATCATGGTCGATATCCACGCTAACGTTTGCCCTGTCACTTTGAACCTAGACAGGAATGTGATCGTCTTCGAGGGTCAGCAAGTCAATCAACACGTTCAGATTATCAATACCCTCGTTTCGGATGCTGTGTTCAAATGGACGTTGACCTGCAATAATTTCTCGATCGACCCTGACGAAGGTGTAGTTCGTAGTAACAGTTCCCTGCTGTGCAACGTGAGATATTTTCCCGATGTCGAAGACGCGTCCTCAGCCGATCTTTACCTTACCTGTACGGATAAGATCGTTGACCAGCTGAAATTGAGAATTAAATCGGCTGAGGCGCGACTGTTCTTCCTCAGCAACAAATTGAATTTTCCCAACATACCTTTGAATATCCCGGTTATCAAGACTGTTTTGCTGGAAAACAACTCAAATACACCGCAATGTTATAAATACGTATCGGAAGAGTTTTCCGGGATCATAGATATTTTCCCTACGAAGGGAGTAGTGCAACCGCACAGCTTCTGCGTTCTAACCTTAATCGTGACTATGAAAACTTGTGTTAAGTTCGAGGCGAAATTGAAATTTGCAATTTTAAGAAACGGATTCATCAACTTAAATGTTAATGGGAATGTTGTTTACCCTGACGTACAAATATCTCCATCAGTTTTGAACTTCAAAAAAATCCCATGCAGTACTAGCGATGTCCTAAAGATAACTGTGGAAAATAGGAGCGTTGCTGAAGTATCTGTTACTTTTGATTTATCGATGTACCCAGAGTACATCATCACGAAAACAAATCGATTAACCAATACCACGCCCGTACAGACAATTACCATGGAGCGTTGTACTATCTTACACTTGTACATTCATTTCAAACCCTACGCTGTAAGCTGTGACAATTTCTATTTACCCGCAATCATCAATGGCATCATAGCAACCGTACCTAATACAAGGAACTCGAAAGAAGGTTGCAATTTACTTACGAACAATATCCCATGCAGTAGATCACAAAATACACCGCCCCAACCGCCCTTAGTGGCTGTACGCAGTTACGCCGTAGAGGCTAAGGTTTCAATCTCGAAAACCAATATTCTATTGAAGTACGCTCCGTTTCAAAAAAAATACAAATCCTCGTACAACCTGCGGCTGGCGAATTCTCAAAACAAACCAGAACGTGTCTGTATTAGAACTGATGATCTAAAACGGCCTCTGTACTTGACGCAGTTAAGCGGCAGCCCAGCCATCCACTACCCCTACTCGATCGTGTGCAGATTGGAGCCTCACGCAGAAGTTATTTTCGAAGTTTCGTTTCGACCGTATAAATACGGAAAATTCTTGGCCGTCCTGCCGATTTTTCTAAAGTCGGATTTTTCGAAACGACCGCATAATCATTTGTTCATACAGGCGGAATACGAAATCCCGACGATTGTGTGTAATCACCCTAAAATCTATTTCAAGCCCTTACCGTTGAAGATCTATGCGATCGGAATTTGTAAGTTCACCTTGAGGAACCACTTTGATAATTGTAACATCTACTGCAGGTATGTATCTATATATTTATGAATTACACCCTGCGCCCCAACCAATTACCATAAGCAACACGAGCAACACAACCTCCAGTATGGTTTCAAGTGCTTTAGTGTATCTGAACCTCCTATTTATAAATAACACCCTGCACACGAACCAATCACCATAAGAAACACGAGCAATATAACCTCCAACAATGTTTCAAGTGCTTGAGTTAATCTGAACATCCTAGCGTCGTGTTCGTGTCAGTAAGCCGCCCTCTTCTCCATTTATGAGCGTTAGATAGACCTTACACTCTCTACTCACCTTTTCAAACGAGTTTGGGAAGAAATAGCGTGGCCAGCTAGACCGCCAGGTTTCAACAGACGGAAGAGTCTTCTACGCCACAACACGCGAAAGGCTGGTTCTTGGGTGTTTGGGTGTTGACGCTCGCGTTTCTCGAAAGCTTCCGCCTTGTTCTCCTAGAAATTCGAGACAGTGTGGCAATGAAGCTGAACAACCTACGTTCTCTTGGCACGAAAATGAATCGTGTCACTTCCACTGCCTACTCAACATTGCAAGTATGGAATACTGAGAAATATTATTGAGATTTCCTACCCTTCTATAGCTTCGATATCCAGTTCCGACTGGTCCGCTTCACTCCACCGTCGTATATATATGTATGTATACGCCCCCATTCCTGCAGTTTTCTCAGAATGTTTTCGCCTCAAACGTGGTTGACACGTCGTGTTACCGTGACGTTCTGACATCCAGTACCCATCCTTTAATCGGAAGGTTTTCGCTTCTAACGAGGTGGTAGTTGACATGTCGGGGTACCGAGACCTTGCGCGCTCCCTCACCCATCTGTTAGTCAGAAGATTATCGCATCTAGCGCGGTTGACACGTCGGGTTACCGCGACATCCTGACATCCCTCGCCCATTTCTTAAACGGAAGGTTTTCACCTCTAACGTGGTTGACACGTAGGGCTACCGTGACCTTCCGACTCCAGTACCCATTCTTTAATTGAAAGGTTTTCGCCTCTAACGTGGCGGTGGTTGACACGTCGGATTACCGTGACCCTGCACCCTTCCTCGCCCATCATTCAGTCGTAAAGTTTTTGCATCTAGCGTGGTTGACACGTCGGGTTACTGTGACATTCTGATATCTCTCCCCCATCTGCTAGTCAGAAGGTTTTTTCCACTAGCGTGCTTTACATGTCAAGTTACCGTGACTTTCTGACACCCCTCGCCCCCTTTTGGGTCAGAAGACTTTTCTTACCGACCTTTCACTCCTGAAGAAGCCAATTATGTTAATCTTTGGTTACTTCAATTATTTTATCTAATTTCCATACACAATCGGAAATCAGCCTAAAATCACAAATTTTTCACCATTAACCCCACCAGTCTGGGCGTAGCTTCAAAAATTTATTCTTTTATAGTTGTTCGCTACAAAACGTAGAGCTATCCATTTCTGACAGAATTAAGGTGGACCGAAACACCCAAGAAATTTCGATTCGTACGCTGTACTTTTCAGAAGACCGAATCAATCAGGCGGTTCCAATCTCAATAAATTGCAGCTGCGGCGGAACGTGCACCGTGAAAATCCAATTGACCGCTGAGAATTGCTCCCTAACCAATTACGCGTTAGTTCACAGATTTGTAATGAATCCCGAATATAATTTAGAAAATCGACGGTTTACATCAGTAGATACGATAGTGAGTACCACTTCCCTGTTCTGATGGTCGGAAACAAATACAACCCTTACTAAATTGATTTCAGAGGAGATCCTCGCTTGTATCTATTTCTGAGGAACCGCAGGAAACCATTGAGGAATACAACCTCAGTCAGTTCTTCAAGAGCTATCCTTACTTTCCCGATATCGACGATGGTGGCGAAGCATTCTTCGAATTCATGGACAGGTCGGTGACGATAATGGAATCGTGGATATCAACGCAAGCTTTTTTCGGAACGGTCTACTACAGAATACCGGGAGGTATAAGTTACATCCGTGAGGATGGACCTCCTTTCATACAGTTATTACTGAATGTGGCGGGGGATGATGTGAAGCGGTGCTTGGAAACAGGGTGAGTATATTTTTGCGGGAAGCATTTCCAATTTCAATTAAATAAATTCGCAGCACTAGTACCACCTTCGTCGATCAAAATCTGAATCTCATCCTTAAGCGGTACGACACCTATAAGAAAGTCATCGCTTTCTTAACCGAATTGGGGGCTCGCTTTACTTGCATCCATCCGGCGTACTTGCTACCCTTTGAGATGTACAAGCTTTACGTGAAGAATATAGCGTCGCAATTGGGCGATGAAGACTTGTTAATCGTAGAGAAACCGTCCCAATTCCATAGACTCAGCAAGCAATGCTGGTTGGATACCATCCTGCAAACTTATAAAGTCCTGGTGTTGAACAAAGTTGTTCGTCCTCTAGAGGAACTACCGGCCGCGTACGAGATGCCTCACACCCCCCATCAGAGGTACCGCCAAGCCGTGAAGAATATAGTGAAGAATAATCACCTCTTCAGCACCACCGAATTGTTATTATTGGACTGGTTAGAGTTTCATTTCAATAATGCGGTAGACACCTATTGGCCCGGTAATGTTAATATATGCGAGAGGGAAATCTCCCATTTCGGTGAAGTTTTCGACGACGGTTACGTTTACGCCGCGATCACTTTAACATTTTGCCCGTATTTGAAAGATCATTTCGAGAAATTGTCCGTCGAACATTTCGGACGCGAAGATATGCTACACAATAACATGCGAGTCATACAGAGCTGGGATATTCTCAACTTAAACGTCGACGTTACCGTCGCAGATCTGATAACCCCGCATCCATTGAAAACATTATTGATTACTGCTTATCTCTTTGAGGTGTTGCCGTACTTCTATCCATCGGAATCTTTAGAAATGAAAGCCGGTTTGAGCACGAAAACTCAGCACGTTGTAGTCTTAGCGAATACGAATCATTTTGAGGTGGCGTACAAAGCTAAATTGTACGGCAACGAAGATAACTGTTTCGATATTTGCCGCGATTTCTACGTTATTCCTCCCAGATCTAAATGCCAGATAAAAATAACTTACTGGGCGAAAGTGGTTAAAAACACCCAAGCCACCCTAATCTTGAGCGGCGAATGTCAAGGTTATCGTTTCGCCAGAGCCAAAGTGATTACCGTATGCGGTATACCGGATATTACCTACGTCACTGCTTCGTATACGTTCTCCTGTGAAATGTACAATCTTACCGAACAAATAATGAGTATAAAGTCACCCTACAGCGTCGCGGCAACGTATCGAATTATGCCTACCACCAAGCTTTGTAAAACTGCCAACGATATTGCTGAGAAACATTTTCGGGATGAACTTCCGGAATTCTGTATAGCAAGATGCGTTCCACTTTATTCGACTATGACGT
The DNA here is from genome assembly GCA_004785975.1 of Popillia japonica. Taxonomy (NCBI): domain Eukaryota; kingdom Metazoa; phylum Arthropoda; class Insecta; order Coleoptera; family Scarabaeidae; genus Popillia; species Popillia japonica. Next base: position 12,747 of record ML219389.1, on the reverse strand, counting down.
GTAATAATGAAGGTGATGGGGAATTAGTTGTTTGTTTCTGTGTGCTGACGCCGGCTATTATAACGACTTGGTTGTACTTCCGAAACGAAGACGCTGGAGATTTTGGCATTAAAATCGAATCTACGGTTTCGGTATGTATTGATTACAAATGAGTGTTGTTTAACAACAGATTGTCTCGATCTTAATTCTGTAGTACCTCCGACAAATGCACTAAATCAAACCTCATGCCCTCTAGTGGCCAAAGGTTGGAGTGCCATACAACGGCAGGTCTCTACAGCAGATACTAATCGCCAATCCCGATAGATGTCTCGATCTGTGATTTTTTCACAGCTTGCCATGACGTGACATTTTTGGTGTTTAATATTGTGGCATCTCTCAAGATTTTTTATATCAGGTCATGGCCGCATATCGTATATTATTACCCTCTTCCTCATTTTCAAGATTAACTTCTTCTAAGGCTGGAAAGTGCCTTTGAAGTAGAAAATCGAGGCTGACATTGTTTTTAAATCATTTCTATACATTACAGCCACTGCTTCGTGAAGAAGTATTACAGGTGGAACTACCAAACAGCTTCAATGATATGCAAGATGAGAGTAAAGTACTAGACGCATTCTTAAACATCCCCTGTCAAAATCGATTATTGTGGAGAGGCATCATAGATATGCTGCTTAAATTCGCCGTCACCGACATCGAATTTTGGAAGAGGGTGCTCTGTACGTCAAAATCATAATATTTCAGAAGATTTCCTGACAAAACCTATTCCATTTCTACAGATACAACAGCGGGAGTGCACGTTCTTCGGCGCCTGTTATGGTTGATTGACGGTTCGGTATCCGACTACGTGAAAATGTGCGAACCGGCTACTTTTAAAATTAAACGCAGCAGGGACAGCAACATCATCCTACCCAAAACCGTCCACATAGAAGACCGGTGCTGTATGGGAACCGTAAAAATTCCGATACGTTTTCTCGATCCGACATACCGCGGAAATTTTTCGATTGTTTTAACATCCGAAGATGAGATAGAGCAGCGGCAATACCGGATTTATGTGGGAGAAGAGTCGATAAGTGGTAATACGAATTTCCAGGCTGAAGATTGTCCGGCTAGAAAGTGATTATCATTGGCTTCAACTTTTTCAAAATTGTTGTTGCTACTTTTTTTGTTTGTTTTAAGTATAAAATATAATACATAGAACAAAGTTTTATGTAATAAAAAAGGTATCCGCCCCCGGGTGGGCTCGAACCACCAACCTTTCGGTTAACAGCCGAACGCGCTAGCCGATTGCGCCACGGAGGCCGATGAAAACGCATAGATGGAAATTATAATTTAAATCCAACATACAATATTGAATAATTAATGAGAAAGTATAGACTTTCTGTTTCTAACACCTTAAAATACGCAAAAAATATAATTATATAGATTTTTTTTATTTGAAAATAGTGACACTTTCACAACACTCTCGTGCATTAAGCATCATTATATAAATTTGTTGTTAATGAAATTACTATGTTAGTATTCTTTTTATTGCTGTATAAAAATGTTTCTGTCATACATGGATGGAGCAAAAAAAAACTAAATTTAGATTGGAATACGTTTAACGCTTATTTAATAATATTAGTAACACCTTCTATAATTTTTGTTTAATGTTGGCAACCCATTTTTTCATTCGCCCCATTTGTGAGGGTCTTTTTAGGATTTACAACCAACTAACTGGTTTGTAAAATGAGCCTCTCCGGTATTGAGCATATATTGAAAGCAGTTATTTTAGACCGGCTATTTTAAGTAGCTTAGCTGATTTAAGAAGCAGTTTAGCTGCATTCGAAGACAAACTAACTAATTTACAAAGAAGCTTAGCTAGTATAGAAAACAGCTTCTTTAATTTTGAGTTCATTTTGACAAAAACTATGTAATTTAGTTTCAAAACTAGTTATAAAAAGAAACTTATCTGGTTCAGAAAGCAGATTAACTTATTTAGAAAGATTTGTTTAAAGAACTGTTTCTCTGATTTGAGATTGGAAGCAACTCATCCTGTTAAAACATATTTTAAAAGCAGACTTAACTAGTTTCGAAAACAGCCTAATTTACTTAAAAATCAGGTTTCTCTGACGTTGAAAACAGCTTATCTGTTCAGAATAGTTAGATTTTGAAAGCAACTAGTTTAGTTTTAAAACTAGCTATAAGAAATAACATATTTGGTTTAAAAAACATATCAACTAGCTTAGAAAAGGGCGATTCACACTGATGCAATTTCTTGCAATGCAAGTTCAACTTAAAAGGCCAATTCACACCTATGCAATTTTTCAGTAATTGCATGCAATTGCCATTCACACTATGCAATGTTTCTCACAATTTATCGCGTGACAAGAAATTGCATCGATTAGAGCATGTTCTATTTTTATGGGTGTATGCATGCGATTTTATACTAAATCTTGGGATACCAACCTATAAAAATGAACACATGTCATCACAAATTATCCATCATATATAAAAATAGTAAAATGTAGGATAACCTTAGACTTTTAAATCCTCTTACTAGGTATTCAACACACCACTGGTATTTATGTCATTATTTTATTTTTATTTCTGTTGTAGAAAACATATTTTTAATTTTTATCATCTGTAAATTGGCACTACCACAAAAACATTGCATAGCGTGAATGGCAATTGTATGCAATTACTGAAAAATTGCATAGGTGTGAATTGTCCTTTAGTTTAGAGAAGTGCTAGATTAGTTTGACCTAGTTATGATAGCATCAGCTCACTTAGTTAAAAACTGATTTTGAAAACAGCTAATCTAAGCCTAAAACCAGCTATATGAAGTAGCTTAACTAGTTTTTGAAACAGCTTAGTTTAGTTAAAAAACAGATTAGTTAATTTGAAAAACAGCTTAGCAGTTCTACAAAACAATTGCTCTAGCGTTGAAGGCAACTTATTTAGTTGAGAAACTTAGCTGGTTGTCATGTAGCTGAGCTGATTGAGGAAGCATACGAGTTAGTTTAAGGTATTGAAAGCAGTTTATCTAGTTGACAGCAGGCTTTAAAATCAGCTAATCTAGATCCAATACTAGCTACATAAAGTAGTTTAGCTTGTTTATAAACCAGCCCAATTGAGAGTAATGAGATTATATAGTTTAGAAATCGAATTATCTACTTCAGAAAATATTTTAGCTAATTTTGAAAACAGCCTAAATAGTTGTCAGCAGTCTTTGAAAGCAGTTAATTTAGATACAAAACTAGTTATATACAGTAGTTTAACCGGTTTATAAACTAGCTGAACTGAGTTAGAAGTGAGTTTTAGTTTAGAAAACAGCTAGATAAAGTGACTTTACTGGTTTATCAAGCAGATTTAGAAATCAAATTATCTAGTTTAAAAATCAATTTAGCTCATCATTTTAAAAGCACATTAGCTAGTTGACAGTAGGCTTTGAAAGCACCTAATCTAGATCCTAAACTAGCTATATAAAGTATCTTTACTGGTTTATAAAGCATTTGAGTGGATTTAGAAATCAAATTATCTAGTTTAGAAAACAATTTAGGTCATTTTAAAAGCAGATTAGCTAGTTGATTGTACGCTTTAAAAGCAGTTAATCTACATTCTAAACTAGCTAAATAAAGTAACTTTACTGATTTATAAAATAGCTGAGCTGACTTAGAAATCAAATTATCTAGTTTAGAAAACAATTTAGCTCATTTTAAAAGCAGATTAGCTATTTGACAGTAGGCTTTGAAAGCACTAAATCTAGATCTGAAACTAGCTACATAAAGTGACTTTACTGGTTTATAAAGCAGTTGAGCGGATTTAGAAAACAAATTATCTAGTTTAGAAAACAATTTAGCTAATTTTGAAAGAAGATTAGCTAGTTGATTGTAGCCTTTAAAAGCAGTTAATCTACATCCTAAAGTAGCTAGATAAAGTAACTTTACTGGTTTATAAAATAGCTGAGTTGATTCAGAAATCAAATTATCTAGTTTAGAAAATGTTTTAGCTAATTTTGAGCAGTAGTATTTTGTAGTCTTTTAAAGCAGTTAATCTGACTACAAAACTAGCTATATAAAGTAGTTTAACTAGTTTATAAAGCATCTCAGCTGAGTTAGAAATCAAATTATCTAGTTTGGAAAACAATTTAGGAAGCTTATTAGTAGTTTAAAAAATAGCATCTCCGATTTGAGCAAGTTTTGGAAATAAGTGATCCAGTTGAGGGCAAATGTTCAAAGTAGCGATATTAAGTAGATTTATTGGGTTGGTAACCATTTTTACCAATTTGTAAAACTGATTTTGAAGCAATTTTTGGCACTACCACACTGTACAAAGTCCTCGCAGTGCAATGCGTTGCCCACCATTCAAGGTTGTCCTAGATTGGGAGGAGTGGAGTGAAAAACAGAAACCTGGAATCCGAACCCAGATCTGGTACGCAGACGGGTCAAAGAGAACGACAGGTTCTGGTGCAGGTATATATGGGGAAACCCTAAATCATGAAGAATACGTGATACTAGGGCAATATACCACCGTGCAACAAACGGAAATACTAGCAATAGAGATATGTGCCCGCAGGGCATTGGATAGAGAGCCAAAGGGTCAGCTGATACACATCCTGTCGGACAGCCAGGCGGCCCTAAAGACTCTAGCAGCCTATCAGATAACCTCAAAGCTAGCTTGGGACTGCCTGGAAAACCTAAAAACTCTGGCAAAACACAACAAAGTTACTTTGGTGTGGGTGCCGGGGCATAAGGGCATACCAGGCAATGAAGTCGCAAACAAGCTTGCAAGAAGAGGCTCTGCAACTCAATTCACTGGACCGGAACCGGGTCTGGCGATAACTAAGACTGCAATACGTGGTGCAGTAACTGAGTGGATTACAAAAGCACACCAGGTACACTGGAACAACGTTGAAAGGCAGTTACACAGCAAACGGATGATGAGGCAGCCATCCCAGCAGTTAGCAGCGGATGTGCTGGCCCTTAACCGAGTACAGCTTAGAACAGTGACGAGCTTGTTAACAGGACACGGCTGTCTAAGGGAATATCTGCATAGAATCGGAATCTTTAAAGATGAACCTATCTGCAGATTATGCAATGAGGAGGAGGAAACAGCCTACCACATTGTATTTGAATGCGCTGCATTGGTACAACGGAGACAGTCGCTTTTGGAACAAACTAACCAACCAACAGGTCTACCGGAAAGAGATTTACCATACAGGCTATTAAACCTAGTAAAGGGGACAAACCTGTTTTTGTAAAGAAATTCACTAGGTACGGAATAATACAATAGGCCTTAGGCCGCGGTGTTAAGGGGATGACGTGAAACCCGATCCGTGCCCAGTGCGCAAATCAATCAATCAATCAAGCAATGCGTTGCCCATAACTCATTTTCTGTGCAAGAAATAGCCCAAAATTTTAGTTTTTAAAACATCAAACGATATGAAGAGTAATAATGTACCCAGGAGCAACACAAATCAGTTTAAATAACTTTCTAATCGCGGCAATGCCAAAATTAATAAAAACAATGTTGCGGAAGATTACTTAAGGATATTTTTACGTCTTATGCTGTTAAAATTAATAAAAAGAATGACTGAAGGAAATATTATATTAATAACACGCCTATTATGGTGTTTGGCGTAACAAATATGTTAATTCAAGATCAGTCTTTTGTCTACACAAATTGTATTGTAGTATCTGCGCCACGTGGCTCTAAATCGTATTAATGAATAATTGGAAGATAATTGATTTATTTACAATCCGCATTAGTGGAATCTTCATGGTTTTGAAGATCTCTCTCCAACTTTACAGGGTGGGGTGCATCTTGATCCGCTGTATATATAAATAAGACGTGCATGTTGCTTAACACACGTACAATTAATAAAAAATAAAAGAATTGTTAGTACCACTTTCTAATAGATCCCTCTACTAACTAGATTGTTGCTAAAATTAATATCGGCGCTGAAACGAACATAAAAAATCGATTCTTTAACAGACAGACAATAGCTGTTGATGTGACACCGAAGTGTTTCTACATATTGCTAACCGTGCTAGTGTTTTTAGCGATGTCGCCGTAAAGAACACACACAACAGAGCGGCGGTTCTTCTTGTGAAAGTTAACAGCTCACCGTTTACCGCGTCGCGTGCATTGTACACTCATAGCGAAGTCTTCGGCGACGTCGTCAACTGGTCAGCATTCGTATAAATTGTATAGCGGAGGTCCTGCTTGGTTTCAGTGGTTTCGGTGCGAGGAAAATTGACAGCCGCGAACAACCTCGTCGAGATGGACGCCGATCAATTCAGACAGTTCGGTAAGGCTATGATCGATTACATCGCCGATTATCAGGAGACCATACGCGATAGGTGAGTAGCGAAATAGGTTTTAGCTAGATTTTCATGTAGTTTTGTAGTTATAATTCTGTCCTAGATTATATTTTGACGTATGGGTGTGAATGCCCAAGAAAAATACGAAATTTTATCAATTCCAAACGGATCATGTCTTTTCGGTTCTTGATTTTTTAGTAAAAATAGCTAAAATAGCTAGAAAGTGAGTTTGAAACAATGTGGCCACCCACCATATTAATTATCCTTCTATTTACACAACTTCTCAGAAATCAACGCTAAGATAAAGAGAACAATTATATATAATAAATTAAAAATAAAACATAATATATAACTATGGTAATTGTCATGCATATAGTTACATTCACTCGTTTTAATCACTGCAATTTTAATAAAAATGTCAATATAATGATTGCCTGCGAATAAATCCCTGTGCACCTGCTCGTTTGAATTACATAAATTAAAAAAAAAACACGCATTATTCAAATCGCATTGTTATAACATCAGAGCGAGCTAGATTTGCAAGGAATTCAAAATTTACATACGATTGTTTTCCCACAATTATTCTTAAATAAATATTATTGTCGTACATATCGTTATTATATTTATTCTAATAGAATTATTTTTTTCCGTCTTAGACGGCGCATTATCATGAGATCTGCAATAATTACACGCATTTCTTATAGAATAAACAACAGAGTATTTTTCCTTTTCATTTAAATTATATTTATGTTAATTTATGAATGGCTTTACGTTATTTTTCTTGCATTTATCGCTATTTTTATTGGGTATGATATAGTTGTAATTAGCAATTAATCCGTGGAAATGTTGTTTTAAAAAACTGTAATAGTTAGTGAATATAGCATTGCTTAGATTAACTCTTGTATTGCTCAAATCCTGCTGAGAACTATTGAGAATTGAAAAATCTTGTTATCGGTTGAATGAGTCCAATCTGAAGATTGGATCTATGCAAGTGAGATCAATATTGCACCATCATTTACATTTGAAAAAGGTTGTAACTCGGTTTATACCCCATCACTTGACAGATTCAGAAAAAGCTAAACGTGTTAGAATTTGCCAACAAACTTTAGATATGTTGAATGCTGGAGGCCATCAAATTACTTCTAAAATTGTAACTGGCGATGAAGCGTACATAGATTTTTTGATGTTCTTATTCTCCGAGGAAGCCGAGTCTAGATACATGAAGACAATGAAACCCCCATGATGGCGAAATAACGAGCAATAAAAACATTAAATTAGAAGATCAGAAGACAGTTGCCGCTAAATGGCATGTTGAAAATTGTTTGCCTATTGAGTTCAGTAAATTGCCAAGAAAGGGAATCATGGATTTGGCGATGTGTAACTGGCTATTTTTTGAATTAAAAAAACATTCGAGATAGAAGAGATTGACATCGCTGTTAAGTGTATTTTTGATCCTTTCCCTAAAGGCAGCTGGTTGAACGCTTTTAAACTATGGCAGGAGAGAATGGTTAAGTGCATTATTCTCAATGGTATCTTTTTATTCTCGATAATTGTAGCTTAACAGGCGCTCATATTCCAATGTGATCATTATCACTTAAAGTGTAATTCTAGCACTTGAGTGATTTTTACATTCTACAGTTGGCTACACTAAATATTGTTGCCATTTTGTTTGACAGTACCTGTCAAAACTATCTACATATATACAAATTACCTCACTGCGTTATTGGCATGTTATTGGTGTCAAAGACTCAATCCTTTCAGAAGAAAATTTTAGGTTATGCTGCGGCACTTGACAGTATTCGTTCAGTATAATAATAATAAGAATCGCTCCATTAACAGAAGTAATATCAGTATTTGACACGAACTGTCTACTGAAGCCAACCATCACTACCATTATGGACGTAATTTTAGCAGCCACAATCACAAACCAACATCTTATTTTCGAAATAAATTTTCCCAATTTCCGCTGCATAATTGTCTAAATTTCACATGGAATTTGTGAAGAAGAAGACTACATTACTCGCGTTCCCCAAAACTGAATGGCTTGCCTTAAATAATAGATTTATAATCAACCTAATCAACCCAATAGGCCAATAAATAATGGACTTTTTGGAAACAAATAAACTTAAAATTTTATTCTTGTTAAATGTATTGGGCGAACTAAAAATGTTGTCTTTTATGGAGTAGATCAACCAGTAGTACCAACCGGAAAAAAAATTACCGCCAACACTGTTGGTAAACGTTGAGCAGGTCATCGCATTCATTAACTTCATATAAGATAGCACTTAGAATGTTTAATGTTTGATTGCATCATTCTAGAATTTCTAAAATGATTTCCAGATCTTTTTTCATTAACACTAGATATGACTGAGATTCTTATTTGGTCACACGCTACATACATATCTTCTTGCATAAAATTTTACAAGTACATAGTTAACAAAAGCAAATGAAGAGTCTCTAATCTAAAATGTCGAACAAAATTACACCAAATGAAAAAAACACAAACGTAGTCAGACCAGCTTCACTGTAGACAGTAAAATGCAACCAAAGCGAGAATTTGTTTGCTATTACCACCCTTCACTCGAGAATTAACAAATCATTGTCAGAAAAAGCACCAGATTCTATATCTATTTCCTTTTTAGCCAATTTATAATTAATACTAAATAGCTATAAATGATTGGAACAAATATTTACTTTGGTAGCACTGAAAATTTAGATAAAATGATAATTCGGATACTGTGTGGGGCTTTCATTTTGACAACTATCTGACAGAATTAGATTTAAATATCAGGCGTGTAACTTAAAATTGCAGAAGTGTTGCCAACTTAAGTCGAAATTTTACAATCATTTATAGTCGACCGGTATAATCTGTACTGACATGTCAACAACGCCATCTAAAGTTTCGATTCGAAGACGTGCACGTCATCAACAACGTCAAAACAATGTTGCAACATCGGTTTGTTTAGACTTTAAGTAAGGGTAGCGTAAACAAACATGATAAATGACAGAGCGGTATGTGTCAACACTGGTCATTCTTACCAACATGAAAATGTATCCACTGGGTTGTAATTTATTATACTTCGATGCGTATATTACTGTTTTTGTGTTGGTAAGCCTGAAATTCTATTAATGACGTGCACGTTTTCGAATCGTGAACGCTCTATAAAACAGTAACCAAACACTAATCATGGGAATCAACCCCTCTTTATGATGATTCAGTGCTACATTCCGTTCATCAAAATCTGGTCAGAAATTTGTGCCTTTTGTTAGAGCCAGAATAAATTGAAGATCATCTGGTCTAAATGGGGGCACAGCCATAACAGCGCTAAAGGGTGTGGTACCTGAACAGAGCTTGGCTAAAATGCCAACTAAACAAGGCCTCCAAAATATCTGGAAATGCTTCTATATTAATGGATCGGTCTTAGGCGAGTCAGTTACAAAATACCCTTATTGTCTGCAGAATTAAATATTCCTAAAATAGAAACGTTCACTGCAAACCACCATTATCTCAAAAATTTATGCAAACATGGCCGTTCCCAAGCGTAGATAAGAAGACGATTCTAAAGCAGTAGAAACTAGATGCATGGGAAGAAAATAATTACAACCATTTCTCAATGATTATTTATTATATAAAGCAGTCACGTATATTTCATTATAAGTCTAATATGATTCACAAAATCCTTAAATAACATTAATTCATGTGATACATCATCGACAATCACAGTTTTAGTTTATCATATAGTGAAGGCAAAAAGCTTTACGCAATTTATATAATTCGCAGTCAAGCGCGTCAAAGTTATATTGCCAAGGTCACGTTTAACCGTTCTTTGCATATTTAGAACCAATTAATTTAGCGTTCTTTTTTCATACAGGGTGACTACGTAACACTAGGAAATCATGCTGACATATCACCTGTTGTTGTTTAATTCTAGGAAAGTTCTCCCATCTGTGGAGCCCGGATACTTACAACATCTTCTACCGGACGAAGCGCCCCAGAAAGGCGAACCTTGGCAGGAGATCCTCAAAGACGTGGACAGAATCATAATGCCGGGAGTAACGCATTGGCAGTCCCCCAATTTCCACGCCTATTACCCGACGGCGTGCTCCTACCCGTCCATCGTCGGTGATATGCTGAGCGGAGCGATAGCGTGCGTCGGCTTCAGCTGGGTAAAAAAAAATTCTTATATCCGGAATTCTTTACCACACACTGCTTGTTTATGCGTCCGTCGTAACTGGCGAGTTCATCAAACTCGCACCTATAATCTCTTTCTTCACCGATAAATTTCACTTCCATCCGAGTGGCCGCAATACTTTCTAACGAACTTGACCTTGTGCCTGTTTCCAGATGGCCGGACCGGCTTGCACGGAACTCGAAGTGGCTATGATGAATTGGCTCGGAAAATTGTTACATCTACCGGAAGAGTTCCTGAATTGTTCTGAAGGACCTGGTGGCGGTGTCATACAGGTATGTCATTAAATATTATTTAATTGTCTTGTGTATGAGATGAAAAACTATGAACTGTCAAATAAATTGACAGATGTCAATTTATTTCAATTTCGTGAGCATTTTAAGGTGGTACTATGGTGGTACTTCAACTAAACGTAACTAAATTCATATGTCAATTTTTGACAGTTGACATTTATAGCAATGAAAAATTTAACACAAATTTTTCAAAAGCTGCTTGCTGGTAGTCAAACCTACTCATCCTCCTTCATCTCAGGAAAATTAAAAGCATACAAAACAAGAAGAGAAATTGGCATTTACGTCTACGTCTACTGGTTTAGGTTCTTTCCATTATTCTTCAAGTTTTTGGAGGAAAAAATGTATTTATCTGCCATGGTCCAATTGAAATTATTCCTCTGAAATCTTCAAAAAAGAAACCGTTTAGATAGAAGTTGACGTCTCTGCCCGTCTCAGTTTCTTTCCCAACTCAATTTCATCCGATTGTCTTTGAAAATCGGACTCAGCTTTCTAAAATCAGCTACGTTCTAATCCAACTAATGAGATTATTGACCTTACACAGTCCAGTCCGATCGGATGGTATGAATCAACTCAAATTCAGACCTCAATCATTAAGGTGCTTTCAAAATTTGTTAGAACTGCTTTGAAAATCAACTGTGGTGTCCTCAGAAGATTGTTTACCTACTTCGCGTCTAATTACTTTAATTAATTTGGTGCGTATAAAGACCAGAATCGAAAAAAATATATTATCTTAGCATCATATGATGTGTTCCCCAAAATTTAAAACAATTTTCAAAAATTTTACTTAGTAAGTCATTAACATTAATTTGCATTGTAGGGCTCCGCCAGTGAAGCATCCCTCGTCGCCTTGCTAGCCGCCAAGGACAAGTTCGTCAGATCCATCCGCGAAAAAGACCCAACAATACCAGCGGCAGAAATTAAAGGCAAACTGGTAGCGTACTCCTCCGACCAATCCAATTCCTCGGTGGAAAAAGCCGGCTTAATCGGTTCTATGATGATGAGGTTGCTTCCTTCGGATGAAGACGGAGCCTTGCGTGGAACGACCTTGCAGGAAGCTGTGAGAAAAGACCGAGAAGCCGGATTAATCCCGTGCTTCTTCATAGCATCTTTAGGAACTACAGGAACTTGCGCCTTCGATAATTTAGAAGAGATAGGTCCGATTTGCCAGGAAGAAGGGATCTGGTTACATATCGATGCGGCTTACGCCGGTACCGTCTTTATATGTCCGGAATATAGATATCTGATGAAGGGCGTCGAGTACTCTGATTCCTTCAATTTCAACACGCACAAGTGGATGTTGTGCAATTTTGATTGTTCTTGCATGTGGGTGAAAGATGCGCGCTACTTGATGGACGCCTTCAACGTGGATAGAATCTATTTGAAACACAATAAAACCAGCCACCTTCCAGACTATAGACACTGGCAGATTCCGCTGGGAAGAAGATTTAGAGCGTTAAAATTATGGTTCGTTTTAAGGAGCTATGGCGTTGAAGGTATACAGGAACACGTAAGGAAAGACATAGCATTGGCCAAATATTTTGAGAGCCTCGTTAAACAAGACGAACGTTTTGAAGCGTGCACGTTATCGTTGGGTCTTGCCACGTTCAGGTTGAAAGGGGATGACAGCTTGACGCAGAAGCTTCTCGATAAAATCACGGCCGATAAGACGCTGTATCTGATCCCTTGCTATTACAGGGAGAGATTGGTGGCCAGATTCGTTATAGCGAGTAGGATGACGCAGAAATCGGATGTGGATTTCGCTTGGAGTGTTATTTGCGAGCACGCGGATCAAATTGTGGCGCCAAAGATCAAGAAGATGGAATCGGTGATTGGCGATAAGTATAAGTTTGATGCTATTAAAATTACGACCAATACTGAATGCTTAGAGAAGTCCAAATAGCATATGCTGGAAATCGAAAAAAAAATTGTAGGTTATAGTATACACATTAAGATAAAAGTGTAGCT
>SMLS01073442.1:0-21019 GCA_004785975.1 Popillia japonica | reverse complement strand
ATGCAGTATATTTATACTTATAAATACTATAAATTTTTCTCCGTGTACATACCTACATAGGAATCTACGCCAGATGTTCAGGCCTTTTCGTTTTTGTAGTTCGTTGTCAACGGACATTCTCATTGTTTTGTAAGTAACCTTTTATAAAATCTTCGGTGGGTACAATTGGTTTTATTGTATCGTATTTATTACCTTATTTCTGACATCGTGATAAGACGGTTTGACAAGAAAAAGTTACAAAAACCCTTTGACGTGCCATTTTTAAACTTCATAACAAAAAGTTGAATCAGATTTCTTCATTTTTCGAATTAGTTATTGCTAAATATCTTTTTAATAACAAAGAATAAAAACTTGAAATTTAGTACGCATGTGTAGCTTGACATACCCTTTAAGAATTATAAAAAATAGAGCTGCCATTTAAAAAATTGTCGATGACGTCATACCTCAAATTTGTGACACGCTGTATAAAATTTTCTCAGATGAAAAAATGGGCAATTTAAAATACTAATCGACGTGTCCGAGCATATTTCCGTAAAACATACTGTCTTCACTTTACTGAATTCATTCCAAATTACAGATTCCCACTGTATAGGTAGGTATGTTAAGCGAAAGATAAGTATTTGGTTTTATTTACATATTTATTCGTCGCTGAGGGATGAAAATAATAGATATTCTTATTTGTCGCCTACGGATAAAGATGAGAGATACTTTTATTTATTAGCGACCGATAAAGATAAAAGATACTTTCATTTATTTTGCACGGATAATAAATAATAGATAAATTAACTTTATCCGTGCATTTATTCGAATTAATTTTTGCCCAACTCTGGTACCTATACATTGTATAGAGACAATTTCAGTTTTATTTTATTTCCTTTATAATACTTGTACAAGGGGTTAATTAGAAACTAAATTTTTAGACCGGCTGGAAGACTTAGGGGAGACCTAGCTGTTATTAGGTGCAATGTGACAAGGACGGTTATGTTGTAGCAAGAGACCGAGTATCAGACAGGTTAAACCAAGTTGGAGACCATTGAAATTTATTCATTAATTAATTTAAAAGAGAAATATAAAGCTAATTATCTATGTAAAATCTAGACAATAATTTAGGTCAATAGAAATTAAGTAACCAAGAACTCACCAGAAAATGTCATTAAGAAAATTTTGTAAAGACCAAATGTGAATTAATGTAAAATATTAGGTTAAAAGAAATATCTGAAATCAAATAATGTTAATATGTAGGTAAAGAGATTATATTAGTGAAAACTAACCACAAAAATTATTAAATTAAGGAAAATTGATTTTTTTTCATGTCTTCAAGTTGTCAATATCAAAATTGTTCTCCATTTTCACCAATAGAAGTCATCGATTAGATATCAATTTTTGAGAAAAATTTGAATAACTAGGGATAGTATGTTTTGGATCGTCAAAGTTAACTGGTATTGTATTGTCTTCTTCGAAAAACGACGCCAACGCCACGGCTTGTATCTAAAATTATTTTTTTGAATTGATTATTAAACCTTTATTTGCCTTTATTTTTTCCATCCATCTATCCTGATTTACCATTTCCAAGGCCGTATTTCCAGATAAAGTTCGATCCTAGGAAAAAGGTTAGAATTTCCGATCCCTTTTATTGTTGCCTTTTTCATCAATTCCGTTTGTTTATTTCACTAATTTAATTATTATAAAAAATCCATTTGAGATATTAACTTTAAACTACGTAGAAAATAGTACAATTTTGAATTATTTCAATTTATCGAAAACCGACGCCAAGAAAATAATTTTAATTTGACCTTGAATTTATATTCTAATTAAACTAATAGTAAGGCCGATAAAGTAGTTTTCTAATTTTAAGATTAAAGTTTGTTCATGTCACAATAGAGGTCGCAAAGAATAAGTTTGTTAAATAAATAAATATTTTTTTATCAGTTTAGTACATTTTGTTTCTATGTTAATTGAACAGATTAATATTGGTTATTTATCGAAATCTATTATTTGTTTGTTATTTTATTTACATGTGTGATTATAATAAAAAATTGTGTATAACTTAAAAATTGTGTATTATTGAGAGGAGTGAATTTATGTTGGTTAACTTATTTAATATTATTTAGAATATCTCGTGAACACCCCTGAGATTAAGAGAGCTTATCGGACCAAAATTTTAAACCTGAGAATTTTTTTAATCAGTAATTAAAAATATATATATATCAGTAGAATCACCAACGTGGCCTCAAGTTATTGTTGAGGCCCTCAACGTGTGGGTCTACGATAACATATAGTATAAACTGTATTCTTCTAAGCATAGCATTATGCCTCTTTGAATAGGACTGGATTCAACGCTACTTATACGAGATGTGAAGTATTATTTATTCAAACCATTATTTATTAATATAATCGTAGTTTTATATATAAATATAAGAAAACACATCATTAATAAAACGAACAACTGCAATTAGAAAACTATTTCATTATCTAAAGTGTGGAAGAATTTATCATTCTCCTAAATGCAGAAAGAATAGTGAATTAAAAAATAATGTACAGATTATACAAAAATATTTCGATAAACGCAGCATTAAAGCGGCTCGATTATCCAACAAGAATAACACGTCTTTCAATATTTATTACAAAATCTTCTGTAATAAATTTGGTTGCATTATAAGGAACGGGTACGGTAAAGCTAAAGCGACTTAAAATGTAAATTTTTAATACTTTGGGGACCAAACTTATTTTAAGATTGTTCCTTCTTTTGTAAATTGCTTACAAATAACATTTTGCGAAGAAAAAAGAACCAAATATTCAAGTTGATTCCGTGGCAACGATCCACAGTGAGATAAGGGCATTTAATACCGGCGAAACTCGTTTCCCGTCACAATAAAAGTAACCATTAACCGGATGGGTTCCGACACCTTCCCGTATGCACATGTAATCACAAAAACGTTTCAGCCATTCTCGAAAACTTCAACAGTTTAAATGTATGAATATCGTGGCACGTACTTTGTGTAATATCTTTCTGTACTAATTGTAAAAGATTCACGTTATCTGGACGAATATTAGAACATAAATACATCTAAATGACACGTAAACCAGTTGGTAAAGTTTCTTCTTTCGAAAATTTACTTTTATGGATATAATTACACAAGGACGTTAATGTAAAGTTTATAGCCAGATCTAATGTTGACTCTCCACGTTGGAAGGGCGAATAAAATGAAAATTAGAGCGGGAGTAGATAGCGTTAATGAATAAACATGCAAAGTAGTATTTTATGCCGCGAATAAAGATTGCAGTTTTCAAAAACAAGACCACCGATTTTGTTTCGTTTTTGAAAAGATCAGATTTTGCAAAGTTTGTGTTCATTAACACACAGTTTAAAACAAGCTTGCTGAAATTTTATAAAGTTGATATTTGTGAGTAAATAGATGATGGAAGGATGTATAGCTGAGGTAACTAGCACCTGCTTGCCACCAGAACGATGAGTTCCCGATTCTTAAGGTATTTTTCAACAAACGAATAGTTATTTTTTTTCCTAAAAATATTTGAACAAATAGTGTAGCTTATACATAGTAATTTTTTTTAACCTTTCTTTCATATTGTAAAGACCTTTGCTTGATCGCCGCTATGTTTAACTTCCTAACAGTAAAAACAAAATTAATATTTGAAATTACTCCTAGCTATGCCTATAGTCTAAAGTATATCTTATCTCTTCCCCACAAAACACACATGCGAAAACGTGTGTGTGGGTGTGTGTTGTGTAGAATAAGACCAAACAGGGTTTATTAATAATAATTGGATGATATTTCACAATGGTGTTAGAAATCCTGAGAAACCCGATACTATTACGTTCACCTATATGCCTTATCCGCACGATTCTAGAAGAGGCCTTTTATAAGCTAAACCACAATAGATACTACAAGGATAATAATAGCGGTGACAATGTCGTTTCGTACATAAGTGAAGTTCCTGTATTGAATACGTGCGTTATCTGAGAAGCTGGCGTCTGGTTCTACCCTGTACAAGTAACCTTCTTGAACACTTCCTGTTTTCAAAGTGAAGCCCCACACATTTACATATACATATACCGTGTGCGTTCGTAGTTAGGCGGGTATACAAGTATGTATATATTTGATTACTGAGGTTCGATAAGGAACAAACATTAGGAATACATATAATATTCGCCATAGTGAGTGGAATAAGCCTATTTGACAAATATAAAACCAGCATAATTAAGTCGTTTTAAACTTAGAATAATTAACAATCATGTAGGGCTACCTAGAAAAGCATATAACATATCGGCAGTACCAACCTAAATATTGCAGACATGTTATACGTTTATCTCAGATTTACATTCTAATTGAACATTTCCCCGTAAGCCAAGATTGCTAGTTTCACACGCCTAATTAGTAATTTACTTAATAACGCTGTGGTATGTGGGCTTATACATAGTAAATGTCACATTACGATAATTAAATTGTTCATCGGATTGCGGTACGTTAATTGCCGACAATTTATCTCGAAGTTGACGTTTTCATGCATTAACTAGAATACCGTTATCGAGACCGGTTATGGAAACGTGGAAACTCTTTTAATTTTTATGCGAAAACGCAAAGGAAATCACGCAACGGAAGCTTATCTAATTTAAAACGTCGGTCGTTTATGTTCATGATACTTACCTATGTTGCATTTGCTTTGTTATATTAGTTGCCAACACTATCTGAAAATAAATACGATTATTGCTTTTTTATTTCTCATCGAACGTAAGCACATAGCAAGCGTTGATCTTTTATAATTTCCTGTTTACACGGAAAACTCAGTTTTGATTAATGCCGCGCAACTTTACATATTAAGAGATAAGGACGCAAGGAAGTATGTATACCGCCGGGAATGCAAAATAGTTATTTACGAACCAAGTGCGTGAAAATATATTTCGCGAATGAGTGGCTAGCGCGGACCCGAATTCGCAAAATGTTTCACGCACGAAGTTTGTACAATATTTTTTGTACGAGTACATTAATAATATCATTAGCTATCATTAAATACGTTTTCATTTATAACATACTACAAATCTCTTAATATTAATTAAAAAAAATTGAGTTGGCAGTATTGATTATTTGAAGTGACATTTAATTAAAATTCAAATTCTGAAAATTCAATACAAAATTAAAACCTGACCTAACATGAATTGTGATAATGAAATGGAATGTACACCCCCTGAAATTCGGGAAGCTGCCAATACTGCAGTAGCTAATTTATTACCCATAAAATCAAAAGGGGTATACAAAACCACTTATACTAAATTCATAACTTGGGCTAGATCTAAAACTATAAAAAACACTCCGAAAATTGTTTATTAGTTTATTTATTTATTTATTTATTATGGTCGACTTATTCCATGTTAAAATCATGCTTAATAATATATGATGTGTTTCTTTACCGGCTGGTCTTAATACAATTGGTAAAATTCCAATGCGAATAGCTGAATACCTTCAGCTTGATATCGTAAGTAACTTCACTGGTCACTGTTTCCGAAGGAGTTCAGCGACACTGTTGGCAAACCAAGGAGGTGACTTGCTTTCAATTAAAAGGTATGGTGGATGAAAATCATCTACGGTTGCTGGAGGATATGTCGAAAATTCTCTGAATAGTAGAATTCAATTGGCTAAAAAAAATGACTCCGTTAGAAATGTTGAGTCCTCCTGCAACTTGTTCGACATCTGAAATACAAGCAAATCGAATTGTGAAATGACATGTTTTGTTAAGCGAGTACACACCTAAAAATCTGGAGTTAATTCTAACACCTTTTCAACACTTTTGCGGTGTTTCCTCGCGTCCATCCGCTTCTGGTGTTAAAATTAATGGAGTTAGAATAAAAAGTGGTAGTATGTACTATATCCAGAAGTGATAACAACATTGGCCCTGGGGTAGTTGCTTATATCTTGTAAAGTGTTAGTCTCATCTCGAAAAGGAAAAATACTTAGCCTCGATATAGTAACTGTAATCCCGAAAAGTGTTAGAGTTATCCTTAAAAGTGTTGGTATTATCTCGAAAAGGAGAAATGTTTAAATGCTGAGGTAGTTACTGTTACTCCGAAAAGAGTTACACTTACATTCAAAAGTGTTAGTATAATCTCTAAAAGGAGAAATACTTAACTTCCGAGGTAGTGGCTGTTGCCCAGAAAAGGGTTAGGGTTATCCTGAGAAGTGTTAATATTATCTTGAAAAGGAGAACTACTAATTCCTCGATGTAGTAACTGTTACCCCGAAAGGAGTTACAGTTATTCTTAGAACTGTTAGTTTTATCTCAAAAAGAATAAATTCTTTACTTCTGAGGTGATAACTGTTATCCCGAGAAGAGTTAGTTTGTGCTTCGTGCCGTCCTACTGACGTCAGTACCAGCCACCATAGGCTAGGTCGGTGGAACCGCGCCGTGATATACGAAACCGGCTTTTGGGAATCGCAGTACAGGAATCCATTTAGACTTTTGCACCGAGGCCTCCAACACTCTGCTGTATACCACTATACCACTTTCTATAAACACCGTCACAAATACAGAATATCCTAAAAAGATCGGAAATATGTTGATAAAAAATATTCATCTGTATCCCGCTACAGCCTGTGATATGAATGTGTCTGGTTTATTCATATTTTCATGAATACGAATCTTATTTATGGCGTTGGAAATCTTTAACATTGCTCACTATTCTGAAAATATTACCGTGTAAAAGCAGTGTTTAGTGTTTAGTTTGTGAATCCTATCTGAAAATTTTCTCTAAATACGATCTCTTTTGTGAGTAAATCACTATTTATTTTCACCCACTTCTTTTGATTTCTATATTTGATGCGTAAATAAAATGCAGCATCCATTTTCGTTAACCGAAGGACCTACATATACAGAATAGTCGTTATTCGTGTTAGAACAGGAACGTTACCCTTTCTCTAACGAAATGCTTACGCGGTAATTAAGTAAGTGCAATCTAACAAAATCTAACTCCTTTAGGATAACATTTTCATTTTTTCGGATAGACTTCGGTGTTGGGTTTCTCCAAAGCAGATAAAATGTTTTACATTTGGATGTCTTATTCTATCTCCTGATATATGAATTATGCAGTAATGGATAACCTATTGTCTTTTTGGTATTAAATGGGTGTTTAACTTATCTTTATTAGACAACAATTCTATCACTTTTCTTAACTCCAGCTTTTAGCCGTAATTTAATCGGGAAAAGAAATCAAATACATTCAATTTGATTAGAACTACCACTTTTTCGGGTAAATACTTATCTGTATTTTAACACCAACTGAAAGGATAAGGATATTTTTATGTGTGTACAAAAATTGCGTTCTTGTATCGCGTCGGATTAGAAAAGTCAATAAACAGTGTAAGTAGTTTATTCATGGCTATAGCGTGTCACAGATAATAACTAGAGTATTTTTTGAACAGGACACGCTATTAAAATTATAAGCGTAATTAATCGTAATTGATTTAGTTTATTGTCCACATTAACTGTGAAACAGAGAAAGTTGGCTTAAAAATAAACTTTTAATTTCAAATATTTGTTTCCGCTTAGAGGTCAATAAAACACAATTGAATTTATAATCAATTGCTCTCAGAGCCTAAATAAATTAGATTTTCTTAATAATACTTCTTCAGAGAAAGAAACTGACATTTAAATTGTACCAAATAAATTTAAAAACAACTAGCCATGCTTATTAGATAACAAAATTATCTAAAGACAAAAAAAATCATTGATATAAAACATTTTTAAAACGTAACTTTTATATACAACAAAAGTTAAATTAAAGTCAAGAGTTCTTTTTAAATACCAATCGTGGTTTTTAAATAAGTTTTGATGTTCCGCTGTTATATCTTTGCGGTCGGCTTTCTGCGCATGCGCGCTGTCTATCTGCATCTATTATCAAGGTCGAGACGCGACTACAGCAAGAATCGCTCTTGTGTACGATTGTTGCAAGCATTTAAAATGGAACCGCCAATAGAGACTCCCGCCGACTGTGAAACCTGGTCTATTACTCGTTTTCTAAGCGTAAAAGGCTTAAAAGCGATCAATATTCATTGTAATATCTGTGCAGTTGACGGATAAAACATTATGAGCGAAGGAATGGTTAGGAAGTGAGTTCGAGCATTTAAAGATGGCGATACAAATGTCCATGATGAAGAACGAAGTGACCAAAGAGTGAAAGAAAAGATACGCTTTACGATTACGTCGTTGTCTGATGAGTTACCTCCAGTTTCTCGAAGTGTTCTGTATGAAATAGTGACTGAACGATTAAATTACTGAAAGGTGTGCTCACGCTGGGTACCGAAAATGTTGACGGAGGTGCACAAAACCAAACGTTTGGGTAGCGCCTTTCTTTAAACGTTACCACGAAAATGGTGATGACTTTTTTAGTCAAATTATGGCCTACGTTATGTCTGAATCAAAACAGCAACCAATGGAATCCCGTCATTCAACTTCACCTAAGAGACTGAAGTTTAAGCAAGTCCAATAATCATGTGTATCGTGTTTTGGGACAGGAAGGGAGTGTTGCTAGTGCCTCGTGATGACACAATCAATTCAACTACGTACTGTGAGACTTTAAAGAAATTGCGCCGCACAATTCAGAATAAAATGCGTGGAATGCTGAGTAAGGGCGTCTTTTTACTTCACGACAATGCCCGTGCATATGGGGCTAATCAAACCCAAGACCTCATCACATTATTTAGCTGGGAACAACTCGATCACCCTCCATATATTTCCGATCTAGTGCCCAGTGACTATCACTTGTTATTGCATTTGAAGAAACATCTAGCCGGCGAGCGCCATGCGTCAAAATAGCCTTGCTGCAGCGGCCGGCAAATCAGGCGCCAGCTTCTATGAGCATGGTATGCAAAAGCTCGTTGTACGATATAAGTGCCTCAATATTGGTAAAAATTATGTAGAAAACTAGATTAAAGGACAGGTTTTCATATAAAAAGAAAATTGCGTTTGTTTTTTATTTATTTCAAAAGGATACTTATTTAAAAAACACGCCTCGTATTAACAAAATCAAAATTGTGTCAAAGCTTTGTTTAAGCGCCCTAAAGAAAGACGACATAACTTTGATTTTGAAAATACTAAGATTTAAAAGAGAAAATAATTATGAAAAAAAAAATTGAGCAACTAACGTACTAAATTTTACTACAGATATTGAGAATTCAAGCATCAGTAATAACAATTTCATTCACGCCTTATTAAATTATAATTCTGTTGTTGCCATGTTTTTTTCCTATACCTTGAACAGAATTGTTAGGGATTGACAAAAAATACAATTTCACTTTTATGCTTATATTAAATTTACGTTTTAAAAGTAGTATATTTTGCTGAGAAAATTGTAAACATAATCTTTATATCAATGTCAATATTTGATACAAATTAAATGTCAATTTCTTAAAATAGAATATATGTAGAATAGGTAGCAGTAATATACATACATATGCAAAACATGAAAATTATCTGTATACATTATAATACTACTTAAATGTGATAGAAATACCGATTATTGATAGGAAGAGGTGCGAAGGGGGGTTGTTCTTGGGGTTAGGGATGATATACATTAATAAAAAATACTAATGAACTTTCAGCTATTTACAGTAAGCATAGCTTAATTTACGTTTTTGTTTTCTTACTGTATAAATGGATATAGCATTTTTATTTGTATTTTAATAGTTAAAATTTATATATGAAATCTCTATACCTAAGTATTTGGCCGTAACAGTAACCAATATTGAAAATAATTTGTAATTTCTACTAATGAATCTATGAAATGATATAATAGCCAAATGGTCAGCGATTTTTTTGCTATCATGCAACATTCAATATTGATATAATTGTTAATATATGAATATAGGAATACATATATTTAAGACATTAATTTTGTATTAATGGATATTAGGATCATATTTATGAAGTTTTCAGACAAGCGAATGTTGATTTAAAAACATAATTCTCTTTTAGTAATCACCTTAGTATAGTCTATTTACCGCCTGAAGATATATAAATAATTTATAGAAATTATATTAAGGACTATGGGATCTCACGATCGTCTTAACTTTTTACCAGTGTTACTATTGCTTGTTTTGTAAAAAGAAGTGCTTGAAAAACAAATACTATATATATATAAATATATTTAACTGAATTTTATTTTAATTTATTGAAATTCAAATAAAATATGATAAAGTAGTTTCTAAATAATAGAAAAATATACAACAGAATTATTTTAAAATAATTCTCGACTGCAACATAAAATATAAACTGTGATGAATTTATAACTCTCTGAAAATACATAGTAATACAGTTAACATTAATGCACTAACAAATCACTTATAACAAATGCGAATTATTTCTATTTGATCCGCAGTAATTCGAAAAATTGTGCTGCTCTATAATGGGACATGTAGGTATCTTTTGTATAAACATACATATATCCTATATATGCAACTTTACTCATCAACAAAACGCAACATTTTGAAATTTCTCATTTACATGCCAGTCAATTAATAATAAATATCTGTACTGGAATACGCAATCATAATGTTCGATAGTCAGTGTTAATGCCGCAGGTTTATTGAATTTGAATGTAGTAATTATTTCACTCCCTATCATTTCGCATTCAAAATTATTATCAGGCCACTCCGAAACAGTTAATTGCTCTGTTTGTTTTCTTCTAAGACAACAGACATCAGAGACAAGAACAAATGCTAAATACCGCTAATTGAAAGTTAATAACAAACGCGTTTGCATAACATCTGGTGCGCTTTTTACTGAACCGCAAATACTTGAGGCATCTTGCCCTGTTTGTCATATCCAAACGTTGTGTTTCTTTGAAGGATGATGCTTTCAAGATGCAGCAGTTTACGATGCCGGTTAAATACAAATTAGAGTTGAGTTAAATTGCAGAGAAAACATTTACTGAAGAGAAATATAATTAAATCTACATTACGGACTAACTTGCAATACATTTTTTAGTGTGCATCAGTATTTACTGTCGTGGCACTTTCGCAGAAACGCATTAAAGAGAGCCTAATATGTAAGCGTTTATTTGTAGCATCAGTGGAGGGAGGCTATAACGTTTTTAGTTGTATTTTTATTTTTATGGATACAATATTGTTTATGCTAGAATGTATTTAAGATAAAATATAGATGAAACAGTTTCAGTTAGCGTGTTCAGTTTTCTCCAGGGCAGTGAAAGGTGATAGTTGCGTACATTACATGCATCCAAACACATAATTAGTAGTACGGGTAATAAGAAACCCGTACGATTATTGGTCAGAGACATCCAGGTTTGTACTACTGTGAAGCAAAACTTAGCTTTAAAACGACGTTAATCCATACTCATGATTGATGGAGATTGATGCAGACTGTTATCGATACATTCTGGGGTTTGTCAAAGGAGCATTTATCAACCAATACTATATTTTTAACTGCTGCGCTGCCATCAAAAGAATATATTATGCAGATTTCTGGGAGAGAAGAAGCCAAGCCGTTGGAAATACATTTGAACTAATAAACAACGTAAAATGCAACAAATCAATATTACTTTTGCCACTAAATGGTCAAGTTTTCAACCCACTGACAATTAGATACATATTTTCCTTAGAAAAGGCTTAACTTAATTTGAAAAAGAAAACGTGATTTTTGCAAAATGAACTGCAGAAGCCGCTTTCAATGGTAGTAAATAGTAGAGCCAAAAGCTCAAAATTTTTGTAGTTTGGTTCCTAGAAATTGTTCGAATATCTCAAAAGATTTTGACGTAGCAAAAAGTAGCAAACTATAGGGTGGGAAATGTGTTTGTCTCAAATTATAGGATGTAGGATAGGGTGTCTGTAAGAGTTAAACGCAGTAATATGACACGAATTTGCTGTCAACGTTTCAGCTAAATACATACATACATTCAGTTAGTTCATTTTTACGTTAAAGCAACAAAAATGGTTTATTTAGGAAAACAAGGTTAAAAGGTTTAACACCGAAAGAGATCAAATTAAGCTGGATAAAGTTTACGGTGCATCTGCTTCTCCAATAGCAACTGTTTATAACAGTTGAAATCTGGGTGTATATCTGCAGGTGATGGATAAATAATTAGTTGTTCTTTCTATTTGTAGGGTTTTTAGTAAGTCATTCTCGTAGTATCACAAAATAAACTAATATCTTCCAATTATATTTTGCCTTCAGACTAATACAATTTTAAATATTTTTAATTTACTGTCTGGTTACATGAAAATATCCTTAAAGCAAAGCACGCAAGCAAGCAAGAACATCAATTTATAGTGCTTATTAAATATTTATAAGAAAATAGAAAACTAGCTCTCTATTCTAAATTAAAATTCAAGTTCAATTTTCTTGCAGGGTCTCTAAATGCGTTGTTCTATTTCGAGCCCATACAATAGATTGAGAGCTCTCATCCAAGGCAGATATATACTTGTAAAGGTTTACTACTATATATTGCACATTTTATCGTATATTACACGTTTTTATATTTTACAGATGGATAACGTAAAGTGGGTACTCCGCTATGTATCCTATGTAGCGAAATCGTGAACAGGAAACCGGATTAAACGTTAAACTAGACCGTTAAAACTCAATTCTTGTATATTTTTTCCGCAGTTGCTATCGTACTGCTTCTTGTTTTCCTCTTTTTCATGAATATAAAGCTTTTGTATCTGAAACGAAGCCAGCTTCTGTTGCTACTCGATTCGGGGCCTCTCCTAGTTACTGCTACCGACGGCATTGTAATCGCGATATGAGATTTCAAGTCGTCTGTACTTACCGAGATTACCGAGAAACGTAGATATCTGCTCGAAAACGCTCTGCAAGAAATAATTACTCGATGCTTCAGAATGTAAAGAATTGATTGCTGTACATAGATGCATGTATTTTCTGGTTCTTTCAACTCCATCTGTTATTTGGAAAAGAATGAAAACTTTATCACTTTTTTCGTTGACAAATTATAATACGTCCAACGGGGAAGCATATAGCACAGATAGGTCAAGTTATTTGAAGAGAAAACAATCTGCTGCAACGAACGAGTTACATATCTCAATATTATAAGACAGTACAGCGTTATTGTTCGACTACAACGGAAAATGATTAGCACATAATGAAAGTTAATATAACGGAGGCTGATACGGAGACATTGATTAAATACAGAGATTTTCACGAAACCTGAGTGTACTTTACGTATGTATTTATCAGGCCATTATTTAATAAGCACAAGAAATAGATATAATGTTATGCAGTATTTGGTTTTAAGATGACCTTTTCATACCGTCCACTATTAGTGTTTCTTCTGTGATGAATCGCGATTCTGTCTAGGTATGCACGATGGCCGTAGAAGGGTACGTCGCCGGCGTGGAGAGCGATGCGATATTGGGTTTTCTCTTGAGAGGCATGTACAGAGGACTGTTGGAGTAATGGTTTGAGGGACTATTACTTATGGTAGCCGATCACCACATCTGTTTATTCGAGGCAGTATGACAGCTGCGCGTTATGTTGATGATGTCCTACAAATCAGTTTACTACTTTATTTAGATGGCCGCCCAGACGTCCGTTTGTGCTCATCGAACTATAGACTCTCTCCAAGAATTAGTTATTAGTAAATTATCTGACCGCTGTGTAACTATAGCTTCTATTAGACATTAGAGTATACACAGTGAGTGGTTAAGAATGGGAAATCTGGAAAGTGGGAATAGTAGAGCCTAAAATATGAGAATTTACCGCGGCATGGCTTATACAAATGTTGCTCGTTTAAGAGATACAGGGTGTTCAAGTTAATAATTTCATTTCTAAATTTTTCAATAACTCAACAAGTTTTTATAGAATCAACTTGAAAATTGGTATAATTATGTTTTCGAGCATGACGAATAAGAATCTGACATCCATTTTAACGTTGCTCATAGGTGGCGCTGATTACACACTGCTGAATAGATAAATCGATGCTTATCTTTTTTGTGCGTGTAGAATCACATAAACTGAATCGAAAACGAGCAACCTTTCTTACATGAAAAATACATACTTGTTTGATGTTGATATCTTGATCCGTTTTCGAGATATTTGCCTTCTAAAGTTTCAATGCAGTTTGGCCTATTAATACAATTTTTAGTCCTTCAAATACAAAGTTGGCTTATTCTTCTGAAAATACTAAGTTGGCTTAAATGCATCTGATAGCTATCATTATTTATGCTTGTTAAGCTTGTGTCAAAGAGTATAGTACTAAGTAAGTAGCTTTATCTTTTTCTGTTTTATTTGTACTAGAATAAGTAGTAAAAAAGATGCCACGGCATAATGACTTTTCTAATAGTGAAATGCGAGATATGGTTTGTGTTTTTGCTCAAACAGATTTTAATAGACTTGCTGCATCCCGAAGATATTTAGAATTATATCCAAATCGAAGACAACCAAATCATAAACTTTTTAGAAATCTTTATAATCGCCTACGAGAAACTGGGTGTTTTCGTCCTAAGCGTCATAACAAGGGAGGAAGTTCTAATTCTTGTTACCGAAAACCAAGGCGTAAGTACTCGCCGTTTAAGTGCAGCGACAGGAATAAGTCAAACGTCTGTCAATAGAATCTTACGAAAAGAGAAACTGTACCCTTATCATTTCACTCCCGTGCAGAATTTATTACCTCAGGACCCTGCGGCACGTCTACGATTTTCGCAGTTTTTACAGACAAAACAGAACGAGGACCGAAATTTTCTTGACAAAGTTCTCTTCGCCGATGAAGCAATGTTTACTAGACGGGGAGATTTCAATTGGAGGAATAATCATTTGTGGGATTCTGAGAATCCACATGCCATAAGGGAAAGACATTTCCAGCATCAGTTCAAGATAAACATTTGGTGTGGGATGATATCTGATTTTTTTATTGTTCCCTTTGTACTCCCACCGAATCTGAACGGTCAACTATACTTAGATTTTCTTGAACAAAATTTAAAGGAACTACGAGAAGATGTACCACTTGAACTAAGACAAAACATGTGGTTTATGCACCATGGAGCACTACCACATTTTCCTCTGCCTGTGCGCAATTATCTGAACGAACAGTTTCCACATCGATGGTTTAGTCGTGGAAGTGAATTTCCTTGGCCACCTAGAAGTCCAGATTTTAACCTCCTAGATTTCCCTGTTTGGTCTAGTTTAAAAGATATAGTCTACAAGGAAAGAATTGATTCCGGTGAAAAGTTGCTTCAAAAAATTCAAGAAGCTGCCAATGTAATCAGAAATAATGCAGGGCTGTTTTCTAACATTAGAAGATCTCTAAGATAACGAATAGAAAAGTGCATTGATGTGGGTGGTGGACATTTCGAGCAGTTGCTCTAAATAAATTATTCACCGGTATAATACGTGGGCGCTTGCATTACATATGACAGTTGTATCAACTTGCTACCCTTTCGACAAATTAATTTTAGAAGTCATTGTTTTCATGTTCGTTATTTTTTTTACTATGACCACTCTAGAGACGTTATAACTTCCTCTTGCGAACATTATGTGGCCGTAAGGCCTATTAAAAAACTCTACTAATAAACTATGATTTAGTGTGTACCTATGCATTATTTCTTGTTATTATTTATTATTTACCCGAGCTTCGTATTTAAAAATCAACAATTGTATTAATAGGCCGAACTGCATTGAAACTTTAGAACGCAAATATCTCGAAAACGGATCAAGATATCAACATCAAACAAGTGTATTTTTCATGTAAAAAAGGTTGCTCTTTCAAATTTTCGATTCAGTTTATGTGATTCTATACGCACAAAAAAGATAAGCATCGATTTATCTATTCAGCAGTGTGTAATCAGCGCCACCTATGAGCAACGTTAAAATTGATGTCAAATTCTTATTCATCATGTTGAAAAACATAATAATACCAATTTTCAAGTTGATTCTATAAAAACTGAGTTATTGGAAAATTTAGAAGCGAAATTATTAACTTGAACACCCTGTATCTCTTAAACGAGCAACATTTGTATAAGGCATGCCGCGGTCAATCCTCATATTTTAGGCTCTACTATTCCCACTTTCCAGATTTCCCATTCTTAACGACTCACTGTGTATTAGTTTATTTCGTGAGTTCTGATATTACTATACCTCATCTTTTACTACAGTGTGTACTACTAACTGTACTAGCCCTACCTTGCTTGCGCTGTTATTGTTGTCGTCAAATTACCAATAAATATTCTATTTATTGTTATTGCTTTGATCTTCTGCAGTGTTCTGATAAAATATCAAAATATTGTCAACCATTGCTATCCCCCGGCTGTCGTTATCGTTATTAGTAACTTGTAATAAACTCTAATACAGGTTGAAATTGAAAATAACATAAATATATGTATTAAGCACAAAGCATGAAAAAATCGAACATTTGACAACTATGCTATTTACATATTCCGCAATACTGTGGAATGTTTTAACATCTCTTTCATGTCGTTTTTATACTTCAGTATGACAATGTATCCGGTTAATACAGCTTTCATACTAATAAAATTATTTAGGAAAAATATAGGCTGTATGACGGGTCCCATGTTACACTAAATGTTGTTTTCATTGCATACGAGGAGAATGTTGTATATACACACATTCCAAGTGCTAGGTGTAGTAGTCTTGGATTTTTTTGATGAATTTGGTGAAATTTTGCTATTTGTGCGATATATCTATACCCATATACAATTTACTGAATTACTGATTTCTTCTTTGGTTAGCACTAGAAAAAGTCGACAATAAGAGTTTGTGATGAAATTATTTAATAGCTAATAATAATTTCTACTTTTTTATATGTGATGGGTGTAATGCTGTGCCTTCCAAATCTGTATTGCTTGTTGGGTTACTACTACTATTCTTGGTATGTATATTAGTGTATGTCAATGTGTTTTTTTAGATCTTGTTAGAAGGTTAGCCCATCGTAAGGAATATTGCGCTCTGAATTGTTTTTCAACAACGAATAGTACTCGACTGAAGAACTAGTCCTAGCACGGTGTGTCACTAACACCGAAGTCAGCATTCAAAATTTCCATTTCTGCTTCTGGCACGACCACAAATCGGCGATCTTACCACTGCAGTCACCTATTCTATATGCTTGTGTGCCTGTGTACTTACTTTATGATTAATGCCTTCATTCCAGAAATTGGCAGAATTGAATAATGCAAGGAAATACAAAATTTAAAAATAATTGTACCTCAAGCTGGTTCACTGCTTTACTGACTTACTAATTTTTTGCGGTTTGCATCAGAGTTTCACCAGACAGTGCTTCTGAAATATGTCCAACTTTTATCCACTCTAACAAAATATTTTCGATGTTAGTACGCACTGTTATTTCGATAATTAAACGATGTTGAGAGGGGTGCATATCCAAGGCCCTTCTGAAACAAACTTCCTGGTGTTTCAGCCGCGGTGCTGTCTTTCTTTACGTATCATCAAGAATGAAAGTGAGTGCCTGCTGGTGCACATACTTCATCGCTACGATTTCAGTTACTCACAATCAGTCTCATGGTTGCTTCTCTCATTGTACTGTCTCTCTTGTGTTTCTCTTCGGTTACCGTTGCTACGATATTAAGTATAACCCATCGGTTAAATTCGGTTTCTGCTCTAAATTGTGATAGTTGCAAACACTTTTTTATCTAATCCTCCGTTCAAGTTCGTCGTATCCGTCTCCATCTGCAATATAGCAATATTGCATATTCATCGTGTCAATATCTCCGTTGTAAAGCCACACATGCTCTTCCGACAGGCCAAACTTTGACAGGTGTTCTAAAGTGTCCCTGCCAAGATGAAAATAGGTAATACTGTGCTTTTCGAAATTTGCAAAGTATTTACGATATAATATTGGAACCTAGAGTTCTTGTATCTGATCTCACGGATTGCGTTTGTCGCCACCGTTTTATGCTAGTGCTGCTTTGTTGCCCTTTAGGTAGAGGTTTTATTCTATTCTTTAAGTAATTATTTCTCGGCCAATATTGCTGATATAATCTGGGCACAATTATTCTGTAAGAAGGATTATTCTTAAAAACGTCCTCTTTTTAGTCTACGAATGCTTTCTGATCTGCATGGTGGCCATCCAAACCACATTATCTGTAGCAAGGTAGTATACTTTTTTCTTAGGATAAATTTGAGTTGCGATCAGTCTAAACCAAATGTAATCTTTTGTACGAATCCCTTACACTATTTTTGCTTCTAACTTTTAAGAGGTTATGAGCATCCATCCATTCCGGTTAATAACTCGTTCAGTGCTTGGATATTTACTGGTTTTACTGGACTTCAACGAAAGGGACTTAAACACAATCACGACTTTATTCATTGTGATGCCTCTCTGAGGTGTCACCTCAACAGCATGGGTAGGATGACCTGAAATAGCGGAATACACTATGTGCGATTGTGTGGCGGTAGCCGGCTGTAAGATCCGGCATCTGGACCAGGGGTGATTAGAACCAGGCTACAAATGTTAGAGCCATAGCTCTCCAGAAGATCTTACGTATCTTCTTTAAAACTTTGGAGATTAAGTGGTGCGAAAAAGTTAAGCGTATGCACAGTAGATGTTGCAGTCACGAGAGGCGGTCAAATGCCTGATACTACTATATTGTTGCAGACTTGCAATGTTTACTATAAAATACCTGTAATGTAAAGTTTTTGTCGTCAATATGTAATAAATGATTAAAGGAAATAGAGATCTATTTGGTATGATTTTTGTGCCAGCTAGTTACGTCTAAGTCGCTCGTTTTAGAAAATCATAAAACTGTATGAAATTCCATGCCTATTCTAAAAACATAACTTTTCCTTTACCATCTTTATGTCAGGTTATAGTACGACTTTCGTTAGGCGTAGTACAACTTTTATTCTTTGTACATAAATTTGTTAAATTCGTAAATAACTGCGTCTTTAGGACTCAATGTGTTATTGCTTTATTATTCATACGCCATTCTTTATGTCTTTCTAGTAATGTGGATTTATGTGACTTCGTATTTCGAAACGTATATCTATCACATAACTACTCAACTTTCAAGTTCGTACGACTACTGAGGAATATTTTATCATAGTAACATTTCGTGTTTTCTCAAATTGTAGGTAGTAAACAATTCAGTTATTCCACTGGAATAGACTTTTACAAATCCTCAATTTTATCGCATTACATGAACTATAACAATGCGCGAAACAACGGAGTTAAACTTACCAGGCAACAACAACAGTAACACAACATTACTGTCAGTAAATCTCGATGTACCATCTCGCTGAGTACCACCAGCCGCTAAACCGTGTGCTCGGTGCTACATTTTTTACGAGTCCGTAATTCGAAATGCAACGTCTGCTGTTTTCCGAGCGAAAAATTCGTCGAACCGCAAGCGAAAATTTATAACCGCAGACTCTACTAGCTGCCATCCCAGTCGTCCGGTATTGTTCTCCGGCATCATAAGGTACTCAGAATAATCACAATAATGCGGAGGGATAGTAAGGTGGGTGGTATGGTGGCGGAGAGATAGTAGCACAGTAGACATTTACTTCAGTAACAATACGAATCCGACAGGCCCGGCTAAATGATTAAACAGAAACCGAAATCCGGAGCGCACACGTATATTAACGCGGAAACAATGGAGCGACGTTTAAGTCGTGATTTATTCCGGAGGTTGTGGTAATGGTGGCTGCCTGCTGTAGACGTAGCAGAAACCGAGCAACCAACAAACAAGCCAAAATTAATATTCTAATGTACGGGCGGGGTAGTATCGTTGCTATTTAGCCGAGTAGCATAGCTAAATATTAATCGCAAGATGGTAAACTCTTTTAATGTCGCGCAGTAAAGAAAGTAAAATCGTACCGAATCTGCATAACATATCGGTGGGATAAGGTTTATGGGTAATTGCTTGCAGCAGTCTATATATATATATAATATAGCATTTTGTAACACAAATTGTTTCAAGTCGTCTAAAGTCTACATTAAATTCCATTGCAGTTGTCTGGAGAAGAAGGTAGACCTGTTACTATGCCTGCACTATACTGTCGCATGGAGCATTTGGATTTGTGTCATACCGTTCATGATTAGTGCTTCCTTTGACTGCGGACCACTGTCATCAACGGCAGCAGTGGGAAGCAGAATGTTGTCTTCAGCGACGAATCGCAGTTTTGTCTATGTATGCACGATGGCCATCGAAGGGTACGACGCCGACGTGGTGATCGATGCGATATTGGGTTGCTGTTGAGAGGCATGTACACAGGACTGTTGGGGGAATGATTTTGTTTTACACATTTTTCACATTCTGAAGAGGGTTTACGTACAAAAAGCGATATATTTATAAGAAACGGATTTTAATACACCCCTGTCCAAATCTTGTCGCCACTTGCCGCGAAATCCATGAATATATTTAGATTTCTTTGCTTACTATTTTTGTTTCAATTTTCCACAAAAGCATTAACTCATATTCATGATGTATGCGCATATGCGGAGTTGAATGCTCAAAATAATTTCTTTTTCGAATATAACAATTCAATTTCACCACAAATAAATCATCTTGAATTTTTTGAGCTGTCGCTCCGATTTCTTCTAGAAAATGTTTCTCAATTTAGCAGTGGCGGCTCCTGAATTTTCTAACGGAAGAGTGGATACGTACCTACATTGAATCGTTTCTAAAAAGTAAATTCGGTTCTTCTGTTTCTCATGGGTATGAATTTTTCCAAAACGTCTTTATTACAATTGTCAGTTTTTTGCAAATCTTTTTACGCATGTTGCCATTGATTTTGTTTTGAAGAATTCAGCCGCTTGGAACTGACTGTGATATGATATCTTTTATCTGTTTTATGTATACATGACATACTTCTTGAAAGCCCATGGTTTTCCTCCTCCTCTTTGCAAGATGGAAATTTTCTTCGATGTTATTATTTCCAGTATTTTTAATATTGTATCTCTCTTGGAAGTTGAATACTTATTTTTTTTAGTAGATTACATTATAGAGGACGTCAACGGGAGGCAACAACAAAATTAAGTGCAGAAAAATTAAAACTGTTTTGGCGCTTG
>SMLS01073441.1:0-14811 GCA_004785975.1 Popillia japonica | reverse complement strand
AAAAAAAGGTCATAAAAATACATATAGGTACTAAGAAAGGAATTTTCCAAAAATATTTTTATCAAGGCAACATTACCTTACTGGATGTAAAGTAATCGTTTCTGCATATAAGAACATATTTTCTGCCCTTAAGATAGCCACATAAATAAATAAATAAACTTACTAACTTTAAAAAGTTAATACTAATACACAAAATGGAAAATGGATTAATAAAAATCAACACCAAATTAAAAAACAACAAAGAAACACATAACCATAACACAAGGAGACACTCACATATAAGAACCGAAAGAATCCTCATTTAAAAGTATAAAAAAGTCCCAAGCACTGAGGCAATTGCACAATATAACAACCTTCCAACTGAAATTGCACAACTTCATAAAACAAACAAACAAAAGACTGTTAACAAATAAAAATTAAGGAAAAGATAAACAAGTACTAAACGCCATAGCGCTCTCAATACCGGTAGCTCGAGATGGGACACTGCAATCCCATTATCTCGATGTGAGGACAAGAGAGTGGGAACATCTGCATCTCATATACATATATGTATATAATATTATGTTTATATTTGATGTAAATAAATCAAAAAAAGAAAACAACTGAACACTACGTAATATTTTTTGTTAAGATATTTTTTTTATATAATAATCCAACTATAATTCCACATTGTACAGAATATAAAATGTTATTATGAAGCAGCTTATGTACAGGGTTACCTTTAAAAATGCGATTAAACTACGCGAATCTGAAAAGTATGTATAAATTTGTAACTGAAAATCAAAAAGGAAATTTATTTGTAACGTCAAAAGTGTTCAAATATTAGGGTCCAAAATAAAGTTAAAGCCGGTCCATTTCTTTGTTTATCCTGCATTTTTACAAATGCTACTAATTTTTTATACATATAGAAGTAAAAAATCGATAAGAAATTATTAGATGGTATGAATAGTGAATTGTATATTGAAAAGCAGCTGGTCGGTATGTGCACGAGACCAAGATAAAGAGACATATGCAAACATAACTATTAGAATTTAGAAAGAAATGTCTCCAGTTGAATAACCTACAGCGTTGTTAATTTTATCAAGTCCTCTTTTATTGGTCGTACAGCTGATCCTTCTATTGTGAAGTGTATTTTTGTGTAAATACGGAATTTTAGTTATTTCTTATATATATTTTTTTCTTTTTACACAATTTGTGGTGGTCCTGAGAAGGACCGATGTGAGAGAAACAGGAAAAAGATATTCACAAGTGATTTTCGACGAAAGTTATTATGTACGCGCATAAAGTTCGTCGTGAATGCATTGTGCTGCAACAGAAATATGATCTTGTTGATTTTCAGCATTTTCAATATTCGGATGGCGATCGTACACCCAACCTTACATGTATCCCCCACAGAAAAAGGTCTAATGGATTTAGATCTGGACTACGAGCTTCGTAGAGCGAGATTAGTCTGAAAAGACAATATGGCTCCACTCTTCTATTTAATCTGTTCGTTCATTGCACCATTGTAATCTAAAGGCACGATAGGGATTAGTTAGAGGGAGTATTAATCTTAGTCGGTAGGAAATCAACCCAAAGAAGCAAATGCGACGATATATACGGAACGCATTGTCATTCTATTGTCAACTTCTGCCAAAAAACTGTTTCCCGCCGATCTTATGGTGCTATGGCGATCTCTTAAGGTCATAAATCTTAGTCTCCAATATAACGGGTTTGTGGTTGATCTAGGTGGTCTAGAGCCTCTCCTACGATGTTGTCTACCTTCTTCAAACCAATCTCGCCAGCAACGAATTACTGTTATTTCATTGCATCCGTCTAGCAATTTCACGAAATGCAATGCCTCCTTCATGCAGTCCGATGATATGACCTCTTTCAAAATTAGTTAATTGGTGATAATTCGGTCGCCTTCAAATTGTATTCATTTTAACTTTCCAAACAACAACTAATTGATCACCCCATTTTATTTCAATAACCAAACAAAACTGATCCAAAATAAAGAAAAGTAATGTAGTTCTTTCGATAGAGATCGAGAAAAAAGACAAAAACTTTATTGCTATTTTTTGTATAATAATTTGTTACTCTCAAGGTGATACACATATGCACTAAATTTGGTTTGAAAATATATACTATCACTGGGTAATGCGTTTTATTTACCACATCGTATATTTAACTGCACCAACAGATGTTTAAATACTGCCATCTATCACTAGCAAGCGTACTTCAGATTATTTGCTTATAAATTTAATTATTTTCAGTACTTGTACCTTTACATATACTTTCTTCTCTTGTCTCCTTTCATCGTTATGAGCCCACAAAAATTAAAAATAGAAAGTTACTCATACCGTTTTCTATATCGTAGCAATAAAAAAATATTAGGAACTAAACATACAATACAATCGATTTTTCTGCTTTATATCTTCTTTGTTATATCAAGATATATATTTTTAATTTATTCTGCTAACCGTTTTTAATGCTGCAACAACGGTATTATTAAACTGTCTTGGACAACTTCATTATACTACCCGCGCAAAACAAGAAAATAGCTAGTGAATTTACTCAAAGAAAATTAACCAATTAACATATAAATGTATAGTTAGAAAATACCCAATCACGGATAATTGATTTACTAGAGGCACACAGGTAGAAGTGCAATCGTAAAGAGCTTGCGACTCTCGTCAGATAAAATCGTATGGAAACATCATTATGCTTAATATACAGTGCTTACAGGTTTTATCAAGAACAAGTCGCATTTTATACATACTTGGAGCATTACCGACAAGAGCGAGAAAAATGTTGCAAACTTTTAAATCGTTTTTAAATTTAATATTGGTAATACTAGTTCTTTATATAATATGTCATAACATTATTAATGGAATTCGCACTAAAGACATAGAACTAATTAATCATATGACATGTGTTGTCTTTATACCTGTCTTTATAGTAATAGTGAAAGTATCATCATTTTATTTAAATAAGACTTCTTTTCTGGTGCTGCTTAATATTCTACAATCTGACGTTTTCAATGTGCATAGCTACGAGTTAAATAAACATATTCGACGAGTTGATCGACTTGCGAAGTTTGTACTCATGTATATTACTGCAGGCATGTGTGTTGCAGAATTTGCTCTAGGTATTCTTCCTTTAGTGATAAAAATTAAGCTGACAATACCAGCACCCATTGCATTGGGAAGATATAAAATTTATTACAACGTCTTTCACACTCTACTAACAGTTTATTTGGCTGTTAGCTCCACTTCTATTGATCTGTTATATTTAACCTTAATGGGTCTAAGCGTCGCACAATTAAACATCCTAGAAGAAAAGCTGGTTGGTATATTTAGTAACGCAAGCCACCGAACTACTGATATTCGGACGATCCATTATAGAGCTGATCAAATCATTAGAGAATGTATCGTATTACATAAAACTATTAACATGTAAGTATTTATCTGATAATATACAACTTGTATCATAGTTTCTTCGGCTTATATACGGAAAGCTGTTAACAAAGATTACTACTGTACTGTATGAGTTATTCAACACTTTTTCAAGGTATCCTAAAATATTATAGACTTATCTGTCGTACTGATTTAATTAAAAATCTATAAACTAAGGTAGTAAATTAAAATTGTACACGGCCGGTAAAAACTAGAAACTTAATTTTGACTGCGGTTAGATTTATATAATCGATCTATATACATATGTATGTATTACTTTTTATATACATATTTATAGGGGTATAAGTATGTATTTAATAATGCCATTTGAATTTTACTTATATTTATCGTGTTATTATACCCCAAACGACTTATAGGTTTTTAGAAAACTCATACTTTTTGTTCGTCATTTTCCAGTAAAAAAAATACTAAAAGTAGGATCTTACCGTGAACAATAAGCGAACCACTAATCAAAAGTGGAAATTATCCACCAGAGTACCCCAAAAGTATAAAGGTACTCAAAACTGTCGGTAATAAACAACTAATTTATTTCAAAGTTTGCTAGAAATATCATCAAGCATAGCTGAATCGATTACCAAAAATGAAGTACATAATATTTTAGTTTTGGAATCTCTCTTTTGGAATAACTGAGTCTAGGTTTGTATTGTTATGAGAGTTTTCCTGATTCTTTTTCAAAGAAGAATTTATATCACTTTGTAGACCAATATATACAAACTATGACAATTTACTTTTTATATGCGAACATAAATTACTTATGTGACAAAGTTGTTACGAAGTTTTGTGTCCACTACACTTTTTATAACCCCATCTGTTACAAATTTTACATATTCCTAATCAGAAACACATTTCATTATTTTCCAATTTTTTAGGCCAATATCGTCTTCATCTACCTCCTAAGTTTGATTATCACATAATTTCTCGGTAGGATCAATTCAGGATATGAATTCAACCAATTTAACGTTTTCCTTGATTCTGCCATCTTTTTTTTTCAATTCTTCGTTTTCAAAACTCTACTCCCAACGTACGACTTCAAACCAAGGTGATTCCGCCTAGCGTGTCCAACTTCTTTGTATTATATGGACGTCATATCGTTGCACGATAAACGGATATTTCTTTCAATGTCGACATTAGACGTGAAAAAGATGATTCTGATTATTCAGGGCGAATCAAAAACTTTTTATAATGAATTGTTCTAGAAAGTGTATCTTTATTTTAATCGACTTTCTGCTAAAGAAAAGAATGGAGACATAGAGATGACTACTGGTCATTGCTTTCAACAATTAAACCCTATTGATTGTAATTTTGAAACCTTATAAACTAAATTTACTAGATCAAAAAACTGGTACTGCTCAATGAGCCCTTTCAAGTTCTACCAAACTATGGTGAGTTAAATGTAACTGTTATTGAATTTTAAGCACTACCATTGCTCATTATTAAACATTTCCGAGCAATTATATGTTACAGATAATACTAGTAATCTACATACACACATATACATACAATGTCTTCATAAAAGATCGTAACCCACGTGACCTGTTGCAATATTGGTTACATTCATCTGGATTGGCAATCCTGCGTAATAACTAAGTAGACAATTGACAATTTTTTTACTATTAATTGTAAATAATATTTATGCTATTAACATGAACAAATAAAATTTATTATTCCTATATTCATAAGAGAAAAAATGTAATTAATAATTTTGCACTAGCAAAACGAAGGCCAAATTTTCTATTATAAATTTTAAACGCCATACTTAATATTTATATAAAAATTACTTGATTTTAGGTACATAGATGAACTGAATATTCTGATTTCCTTGCCTTTCCTCACTCAATACTTATTGGGTTGCTTTACTATTTGCTACACGTTGGTACAGCTGACTCTAACGGTGAGTATAAATTACTGATAGATACTTGGCCAGTCCAATATATCAATATGTATTGTGTTTCTTGGAGAATAATATCGTGTCTGTTCCATTTAACATCCTATACTGGGAGAGTTTTTTATCTTGAGACAACGGAATATACACCGCATCAAATCAAAAAATCTTAATAAGATGATGTAGGGGGATCATGGAATGGTGCCGAACTCGCCCCCGACCCCTCTTCTCCTCCCCCTTCTCCTAGACCTTTACAAACAGAAATAAAGATAATAATAATAATAATAGTTTATTGTCCAACAGTAACTCCAATAACAGGACAAAAATTAATATACAGGGTGTCCGCGATATACAAAGCATGCTTTTAAGGGATGATAGCTACAACGATTTAGAAACAAAAACATATAATATAGCTTGGGTCTATCTGTAAGCGTACACGAGAAAAAAAATATTTCTCATGTCACAAACGTCGACGTATATCGTCGGGTATCGGCTGCCGCTGGCCGATACCCGACGATTACAGGCGTGTGTTCTTGCAAATGGGTAACACATCGAGACTTTCCTGTAATACATTTTCTCCTGTCTCTCAAAAAGGTCCTTTTTGGGACCAGCAATTTATCACAAATAAAAGTAAACAACTAAATTTTGTAGTAGCCTTTACGAAAGAGCTTAAAGCGCCCTAACATAATTGCACTATTATTACATTGCATTACATCATTTAATGCGACTTTCCCTCAGCTTAAATTTTCATTTTTTGCCGATCGCAAGCTGCTATTAAACACGCCCTTTTTACTCTAACTTCAACATAACATCAATTTTATTGTCATAACATTATTAAAAAAAAACCCAGATACCTCTTTCCTATTTATCGGATATTTTTAAAACGTATGGCCATTGACTTCGTACGATACAATGGTATAATGTAGTTCAAAGTCATAGCATCTGATGCTGCGCTTGCATGTGTGCTTTCATTGAATACGTGTACAGTATGGGGTAAGAGAAATGACTCCAGGTTTCAGTTTCAAAGTATTAAATAATTCGTTTTCATCGTTGTTTTCAGTTATTTTCAACTCTAAATTTTTGATGAGGTTTCTGGTTATTTAAGAAGCAATATGGACGTTTTCTTGTACAGTTTGACCAAATAAGCTTTTTTAGAAATATTTTTTTTTCTCGTTTACGCTTACAGATAGACCCAAGGTGTATTACATGTTTTTGTTTCTAAATCGTTGTAGCTATCATCCCTTAAAAGCATGCTTTGTATATCGCGGACACCCTGTATATACATATACATACAAATATTAATAAAGAAAATAATATAATAAATCTACATTTCATTAATAGAACCAAATAGAATATCATTATAATAAAGGTCAGCTGAATGAAATATAGTAGTTAGGGAAGAAGCGGTAAGGATATTAGATCTGGAGAGAAGAAGAGAGAAGGTAGTCAAAGAACGTGACGTTAAACGAGGGACACGAAAGTTAAGGGAAAAAAGAAGAGATGGGCAATCAATCACTCCATGGAGCAACTTTCATATAAATCGTGCACCTTGATATTCACGGCGAACACCCAAAAGTGTCATATCATGCCCAGTAGGAATAGGACTAGTGACATGTAGTCGATTTCTCGTTCCGGATACACTCCATCAGCTTTGAACGATGGATATTTAAGGAAGCGACGTTATACTTTTTCAATTGAGAAGATATAGGTAGTGGAGTGACCAGACCTGCGACGCATACTCACAACGAAAGTAAAAAATAATGTTTTTAGTAATTGGTCATTTTGTAAATATCGCGAGGAACGTATGGGCTTCGTTATACGTTCCTCGCGATGTTTTAGAGGCAGACAAAAAAAGACTTGAAAAGTAGAACCGAAGATGAATTTTTTTCCATACATTGGATGAAATCTAATAATTACGAGGCTTCAAAGTGCTTAAATACTCCACGCAATTGTAAAATTTTTTTCCGAAATTTTTATTACTTGCTATTGATCATTATTCATTATTTACTAACATGCAACTACAGAAAAGCGTTTTGTAAGCAATAAAGTTGCAAACGTATGTACATACAGTGCTTTCGAATAGTAACGCAGAAATTCATTATTTCTGAAATTAAGAGTTTTTCGAAAAAATCCCCTGACGCGTCGATTTTGTTTTAAAGAAAGACACTTTTCGACATACGACCCATATTTGTGACATAATCGTCATTCGATATATGACGTCATTGATAATTTTTTTAAATGGCAACACCCAATTTCGACCATGCCAATTGAAAGAGCGTGCCATTCTGCGCACACATCGTTAAAAATATGATTACATTAGCGTTTGATAAAAAAAAATGAAAAAAAAATTATTTATTTTATTTATTATAATTATTTATTTCTCTAAAATTAATAGAATTAAAGTAAATGTTAAAATTGTTTACCGTTGGCTACCTGACAGTAACCAAGACGATTAGTAAATTCTTGTTGAACATAGTCAATAATTTCAGGAAGACGATGTCTCTCCTGACGAATCCTTTCTTTTAATTCTTTTAAATTCGGCGGCCTACTGACGTGTAGTTTGCTTTTTAAGTAGTCCCACAAGAAGTAATCTAAGGGTGTCAAATCTGGAAATTTATTCCTAATTTGTAAAGGTTCTGGAATAAATGGTTTTTAAATCTAATTAAAAGTGTTCTAATTGATCTAGAAGTGGAAATAAGTATCAGCAACATAAGATAGATACCTTATAAGCTTTTTTGCTTTTTTTTACAATTTTGTGAACTGTTGACGCTGCCATATTGAAATCGAAAGTGTTGAGTGATGATTTCTTGTATTGCCAACCAAACGTTTACTTGTTTTTCTTCTGATTTTGAGAGTCAACCAGATTAAGATAAATCACGAACATGTCCAAAGATACGGAATTTGGAGTCAATATTACTTACCATGCTTTGGCTAATAGAACGCCGACCAGGATGAGTTTCATTGTACAATTCAACTACTTCTTGTTCGGTGCGCATCCTGTCCCCAAATCCGATCATGGAAAGATTTTCAATTCGTTCGCATTCAGTTAGTTTCACCGTTTTAAATAAAATGACAAAGTCACTACTCAATAGCAGCAGCTCTCAAACAGCAGCAGTTACTGCTTTTGCCAAGCGAAAGATAAGAAATCGATAAGAAATACAAAAAAACACCAAAAAAGTACGATTTGGAGTTTTTAGCTCACAGTATCTGATGGTCGCTAAGACAGCTGTCAGACAACCATAATTTCTGACAATATATACGGAGAATGACACGCTCTTTCAATTGGCATGGTTGAAATTGGGTGTTGCCATTTAAAAAAATTATCAATGAGGTCTTATCTCGAATGACAATTACGTCACAAATATAGGTTGTATCTCGAAAAGTGCCTTTGTTTAAATCAAAAAACTTAAAACTTCAGAAATAATGAATTTATTCGTTACTATTCGAAAGAACTGTATATGTTGGTAGCGTAGATACATAATTAGCTCATATTTTTCAGGACACGAGTGTCGTGAGTATTATTAGTATTTGTGGATATGCCAGTGTAACATTTTTCCAGTTATTAGCCTATCATTGGATAGGACACGAAATAATGGAAAAGGTAAAATCTAAATATATCTTTTATATATCCAAAATCGCTTTTTTTTCAGAGTGTTAAAATTATCGAATCGTCATATCTGTCAATGTGGTATGAATTGGACCAAAAGTCGAAGAAGACCCTTATACTGCTAACCGAGCGAGCAAAAAGACCGCTACTTATTCAGCCGTACAAGTTCGTATTTATTTCGTTGGATTCCTTGGGAGTGGTAAATATTTCTGATATAGGCTGAATTGCATATTACTCAGATAATTGTTCTAGATAGTGCGGTGGTCTTATTCATTTTTTGCCCTAGTTAAAGCTAAATACAGCTAACTAGTTACATTCATCGTGTGGTTCCTGATTGTAATGGTTTGAGCAATAAAACTGTATAGCTGGTGAATGTAATGTTCTTCGCTCATATTTGCTCTTAAACCACTACTTATGCACTCAAATTTTAGCAATTAAGGTTACTGTATTTTTTGGTATATAAATACATGTAAATTCTTTTATTTAATAAATATTGTAAATATGTTAAATAAATGATCACGGAATTTATTTAGCTTGAAGTAAAATATGCAAGTATAAGAAGCCTTGAGCCCTAAATTTCACTGTTGCTTATTCAAGTTTAGCTTTCTTTGAGAATAAGTAATATCTTATAGAACTACAGCAAGCCTCCTTCTTAACGAGATTATCTGTTATTTCGTCTCCTTTCACACCTGTGTTTTCCGTAACTACAGTAGGATTAACTTGTTCCATTTGCCTAGCTCATTTAGTTTGTATAGACGAACCATTTTGGAACTGATAATATTGGAGTTCAGCGTATTGATGGCGGCTTGACTGTCAGACATAATGATAATCTTTTGCTTTCCGTAGCTTTTATGAATGTTAAACTGGACGCATTTTTCAATGGTGCGCATTTTCATCTGAAAGATACTTGGGTAGATCCCCAAGCTTTCAACGTATTTAGTCCTAGCTCCATATATGTACACCAATTCAAATTTCTGCTGCCTTTTTAGAGCCATCGGTGTACCTTTTGATAGCGCTACTTTTGAGTTTCGAGATGGTGTCTTTACTCTTCACTGTTGGTATTAAGCTTCGCTGTAAATCTTTACACAAAGCTGAACTTCCTAGCAAGTCGTTTTGGAGCATGTCGCAGGTCTATTCACCTTCAGAAGGCTGAGGCCTATGCCTACGCAATCCACTCCCGATGTTTTCAGCTTTATCGATATTCTTATTCCAACTGAAAGATGTCTTCATTTATTGCTTCACAAAACTAGAAACGAGGTTCAAACTCATAATATTATTATGTAAGGTGTCTTTATAAGAGGTACCAAATTCGTATTTCGTACAATATTTAGAGCCAAATATGAACCTGATATGTACATATAAGAACGTTTCTTTTAGAAGTAGAATAATTTTCATCCTGGTAACCTTTATTATTGCCCCCAAATCCACTACATACAACCTTGTATAACTTATTTTATAATTCGACAAATAAGGCATCTTGTTAACAAAATTGTAGTGCTGAAGCCTACGCTGAACCCTGTCTTTCATTGATGTATCCAATTTTAGCATAAACACGGTGGTAGTAGGCAGCAACAGTTGTACAATATTTTCTACATTAAACATTTTCTTTCGTCTTTTCTTTTTCAAACAATGAATTGTTTTGGCACAAACCGTTGCTGCTCCGGTGTATAATATTCCATTTTTAAAACGAGCGATACCACTCAGAACTCGCTTTATTGAGAAATCTGTGGAGTGAGCGCTAGGATGTATGAATTCAATTGAAATGCGCATGCTAGTACGCAGCAACAACTGTGCGCCTATTTCACTCGCAATAATAATAATAATGCCTTTATGTCCATCTACAAATATTTATATATAACAAAAAAAAATAAAATAAAGAATAAAACAATGGAAATCTTAAGGGCCAGTTCAGATAAGTAGCATGTGTTGCTACTTCTTGCTTTTGCACTGAATCC
This sequence comes from Popillia japonica, assembly GCA_004785975.1. Taxonomy (NCBI): domain Eukaryota; kingdom Metazoa; phylum Arthropoda; class Insecta; order Coleoptera; family Scarabaeidae; genus Popillia; species Popillia japonica. Next base: position 3,909 of record SMLS01073441.1, on the reverse strand, counting down.
TTACATTAAACAGTAATATAATCAAGAATTAATGCCTAATAATACAACTTATTCTGTAATGATATAATTAAATTAGTAACAAACCTTGTATTAAAAAAAAATACATACATATATAGGTATGTAAATACACCAAAAGAGAAAGAAACATTACTTACAATTAAAATCACAACAAAATACAAGATTAATCATAAATGTAGCCAGTATGCACACATAACTCAATCTAAGAAAAAAACATATATAAAGCAAACTCATTGATTGAATAGTAAGTATCTGCTTATAGCACACCTAAACGCACGAACGCTCATCAACTTAAAATGAGTGGGCATCTATTATACTGCATACATATATACACTGTACGAAAAACATCTCTCAAGAAGGGTGGTTCTATGGCCAGGAGGAGTAATAGTATTTTTATCCCGTATGTTGATGTTGTAGATGTCAGACCGGAATCTTATTTTATTAAGGAGATAAGGCGGACTTTTATTTACCAAAATTTTATGAAACAAGTTCAATGAGCGGAATTGAACTCTACCATGCACACTTAACCAACCGAGTTCATTTAATTTATGTGAGATATGGTTATATTTCCGTATGCCAAAAATGAAACAAAGACATGAGTTCTGCACTCTTTGAACTCTATCCATATCTACCACATCCAAGAATGTACCATAAATGGTCGAACGATAATGGAATAGAGACAATACCATGGCTTCACATCAGGTACTTTTTAATTTAATACTAAAAATTGATCGGAAGGGGTAGAACAACTTCAAATTATTATAAGCTTTACCAATTACTTTAGAAATGTACTGTCTATACCGAAAAGTGTTATCAATGTTAATCCCCAACAGAAGGTAAGACAGGGATAAAGGTGTCATTTACTTTTATGTTCAGTCGATTTTTGTACAAAGCTACTTCTTTATCCTTTCCAAACAAAATTACCTGCCTTTTTTGGATTAAGAAATAATGGATGACTCCGGGAAAACATAGCAATCTGATCAAAATCAGATCCAATTTTCGCTCATGCATCATCAATATGAACGGCAGGAAAAGATGAATAAAACTGAATATCGTCAGCGTACATTTGGATCTGACAAGAGGTAACAACAGTAGGCAACCGGTAAGTGTATAAAGAAAACAGCAAACGTCCCAAAATAAAGCCTTGTGGAACCCGACGACACAGTCAAATTGGTGTAGAACATCTATCCCCTAGACGCACACATTGAAGACGATCAGCCAAATACGAACCAAGCATATCGACAGCAGACTGGGAACAACCCACAAAATGTAAAATTGTTAATAATATTTCATGCGAAACAGTATCAAACGCCTTGCTGATATCTAATAATACCGCAGTAGTAAGGTTACCCTAATCTCTTGCCTAAAGAATGTTGTCCGTAACCCTTAAGAGAGCCGTCTCACAGCGATGTCCCTTTCTAAAGCCCGACCGACAATCAGGTATGAAGGAATAACGATCCAGATGTTTTAACAACTGATCGCACAGTATCTTTTCTAACACCTTGCTAATTGTAGACAAGATGCTAATAGGCCTAAGATCATTACATTGGATAAGTGATGCTAATTTAGGCAACGGCATTACGATAGCCGATTTCCAACGCCAAGAAATCACCTTTTCTTCAATACAACAATTGATTATATGGGAAATATATGGGAGTGCAATAGGAAGAGTAAGTTTCAACATAGAAATACTATTGCCGTCACTTCCAACAGCCCTACTGGGGATTCCGAGAATATATTGAAGCACCGTATGTGAATCAACATTGGTAAACGCAAAAGTCGATCCGATATTACTCAGGGTAGACTCCAAATAAAAATCGATTGTTCGCTGCCGATCAGCTTCAGCACTAGAGCCATCGTCACTAGCAGGGATGTTATCTACGAAAGCATTATTAATCTGATCAACATTGCACAGATGTGGTGGGATATTTTGTGTTTTGTTAGGAGTTATGTGCAACCGTTTCAATTCCCGCCACATCGACCTGCTACCGCCCTGTAAACACAAATGTTCAAAGTACCTACGCCTTTTTTCGTTGCGCACAGCAAGAGTGGTAAATTCCACAGCTGCTTGTCATATGTAGTATGTATGTAGTTGAATCTGCATAGATTGACTTGAATTTCTTCCCCGCGATCGATAGAAAATCTAATGTGGCGCTGAACTAAGATACAGCAAGTTATGTTTGCCGATACAATTGTACAGTAGCGACACATTCTAACTGTACGATCAAAAGCATAAAGTAGAGGCTACATATGTAGCGTGGATAGTAGGCAGTTTATTGCATGCATTGGCTCCGTTAAAATATACTTATAGACAGTATAGACAGATGCACGGTCTCTTTTTATATATGTTTAATAATGTTTTTGCTAGAGTTACGAATGTGCTTAATGAATGCATCTGTTATTTGCCATGTTTGCGTAAACACAGGACTACAAAAAAGGCGTATTCAGTATTTCTAGAATTCTTTCCTTCAGTATTGATAAATATAGTTATATAATAGTTACGTGCATACAACATAAATGCAATATGACAATACAGGATAGGGCACGCGCAATTGCTATGTTGGATAGTATACGTGCTGTAACGCGTAAATTTGGTGTAAATCCAAACACTATTTTTTGTTTAAAGAGAAAATGGGGAATACCGTACACAGTTGCGAATGAACCAAAAATTCCAAAACAAATAATATTCGCTGCTTATCAAGACACGACGTTAAAGCAGTTTTATGTAGAGCATTCCTTTACAAGTTGCAAAGAAGCCATTGCCGCCACCGGTTTTCCTGGTACAGTAACTACTGCAAGAAAAAGGTTGAGAGCAGGTGGCCTCAAAAGCTATCGCGCTGCTATTAAAACGGAACTTGCCGAACGCAACATGACAGGGTAAATTTCGCCACACGCTATCGGAATATGCCCGTAAACTTTTGGAAAATGGTGATTTTCAGCGACGAATCTAACTCTAGGCTTCGGCCATAATATATCCATCCACAAAACAGAAGTGGATGACTTTCTGTAGCAGTATGGGGTTGGATATCATACGCAGGACCAGGTACGATTTGGGGTATTAATGGACACTTACCAGCTTTCCAATATAGAGATATTTTAGAGAATGTTGCCATCAGTAACATCCCTTTATAATCGGTTTACATTCCAACATGATAACTACCCCATACATACTTCCAATGTTGTCCAACAATGGATTACCCACAATAATGTGGAAGTAGTAAATTGGACGATTGAAAATCTATGGGGTTAAATAAAAAAAAAGAATGAGAGAAAATGTCATCGAACGAAGAGACAGAAATCTACTATGGCAACAAGTTGTGCATGCATGGAAAGAAGTGGACGAGCAATATTGCCATACATTAATAGAGTCTATACCGTCAAGATTGGAAGAAGTAATTCAAAATAATGGCGAATGGACTCATTATTAACAAGCATCGATGACTATCCCGATTAAAATTAAAAAAATAATAGTCCTTATTACAATATCGTTTAATATCCCGGATTTTTATACTTTCATTGTTATTTTAATAAATGTGACCTGGACTAGGGAAAGGTAGCTATCGTTTGAAATTAAGTTTGCGAGTAAGCGGCTGTTAAAGATAACAAGTCGTGTGAGTGCGTCGCGTTCGTATTTGCGCTTCTACCTCTTCTTTTTTTCGTCTTACCCTTGGCTCACCACGTCTCTTTAGACTTCCACTATACAGTGATGCTTTTTATAATATTTTTTTTGTAATTTATTCAACTAATTTCCCCTAAATAGATAATTTTGTAAACGTTGAACGGATTTTCATAATTAATGTTGAACTTTAAGGACGATTTCCAGCAAAAGTTTCAAACTTAGGGGTCTGCGGTTTGTTCCATTGAAAAATACATTCAATTTTCTATAAATTT
>SMLS01073439.1:0-16505 GCA_004785975.1 Popillia japonica | reverse complement strand
AAACTTTGACTAACTTTTTAGATTTTTTTTAAATTGGACACCCTGTATATTTTTGCATAAACAGATGCCGATCATAATTGTCAACAATTTTTGTTAATATGTTCCTATGGCTATTTATAGTAGTTTTTGATAAAAAATTATTAATTATTATTATTATTAAAAATGTGTACGAAATGCATTGTATAGATACATACTTAGGTGTTAAATGTGCTATGATTGCATAAAATGTGAAAATATAAATACCGCCACGTATGTTAATACTAATAAAAAGTTGGGTTACTATAGTGATATGTAAATGAATAGAATATAATAGGGTAACAAGCGCTGAATTTATATTTTAAGTCTATTTCACGGTAAGAATTATTTTAACAAATAACTTGTATTCATGACCTTTGTATTATGCTCAATTTATGCCTAAAACTATCCTGACAAAAGACATTCAGACCAAAGATGTATATTTTTACATAAACAGTTGCAGATCTTAATTATGGACAAATTTTGTTAATTACATAAATTATGTATGACTATTTCTAGTCGTTCTTGCTAAAATCGTACAATTCAAAATATGTAACTATGTAATAACAAAATGAAAGTAACGAAAAACATAAACCAAACTAAGGAAATTACACTACAATAGAGTTTTAAAATACATTCCATACATCCAAACAAAGACGCAAGCGATGGCTGAAGGAATTTCCTACTATCCATGAAAGTGATTCTTTTACCAAATTCCTTGAATGGAAGTCCCATAGCTTTCTGTTTCTTCACTAATTTTCTTTTGGCTGCAAGTGGGATTTTCTGTTGCCATAAAAAAATAACGATAATTCATTGCTCTCAGTTCTTACAAGTTTTGATCTATTTGCTGTTTTATACTTCACACTTCCCGTTCTTATGAACCTCTTCAACAACATCTTAAAGCATCTTTTATCTGGATGTTTTTTGTCAGGATATGTTTGAGCATAAATTCTGCTTGCAAGAAAGCATTTTTTTTTCGCTGTCACGTAATTCAAAGATATCTACAAGTTCGTCTTTAGAATTATTCATACCGTGAAATAAACTTTTACAATATAAATTCAAAGCCTGAAACACTATTATATTCTATTCATTTACATACCACTATAGTAACTCAACTTTTTATTAGTATTAACATACTTGGCAGTATTCATATTTTCACATTCATGCAATCCTAGCACATTTGATATCTACGTATGTATTTCAATAATGCAATTCGTAGACAGTTTTAAATTTTGCGTTTTTATCAAAAACGACTACAGATAGTCATAGAAACATATTATGAAAAATTGTTCATAATTAGAATCCGCATCCGCTTATGCAAAAATATACAGGGTATCCAATTTTAAAAAATCTAAAAAAGTTAGTCAAAGTTTCCGAAATTTGGTCATGAATTCTGAACACCCTGTACGTCGCAACAGTTTGAAATTTTATCCAAAGTCTCTTCTATGGCTTGCTAACAGAATTCCCAATTATTTCATCGTAAACATCACATTTGTGGTAGTACTGATTTTTTTAATGGCACTATGTAAATATCGATTTTTTAACAGAAATATTAGTTTCCACTAAACAAGCGTATGAAATAAAAAAGTAAAATAGGTACGTATAGACAATAGTCAGTAACATCCAAAAATGCAAAAATATACACAATGTTCTATTTGAAAAATATATATGTGATTATGCCCATTGTTTTGCGAGTACCCTGTATAAGCCAAAATATTTTAAGATATACTCCTTAATATCTAGTTTCATCGTGTGTTTCAGAAAAACGTTTCACTTCAATAGCAAATGAGCAATCAAAGACCGGAGTTCAGCTGCAGGACCCTGTATATACTGAGAGAATATACAACTTAAAAGTAAGTCATACACAAAAAAGTCAAAAGGAACATTATACCAAGAAAACTTGTAATTTTTTAGTTATGGTAATCAGTAAAGCATTGCCCTAGACTAAGCCCAGGAGAACCTGTGCAAAGTTTGCATTCGTAAATAGTATCCGTTCGTTTTTTTGTGTCTTTGTGCATTGGCGGCATTTCTTGCGACGAACTCTTTCACTGCCTTCCTCTCTAAATATCTTTGTTGGTTGATGTTGAATACTAGACAATGGTTTACGTTTTATGTTTACTAATGGTTGCTTAGGGGCTAACAAATCTTTTACAGCCAAGTGTCGGAAATCATAGAAATTGCTCTTTTTCCCTGAGAATTTGTTGTAAAGGTGATAGGCATTCAACAACATAATTTGCTAAATATGCAAGCCTACTTTCTTGTACCAGCGGACAGTTTCACGATCACTAGAATAGTAAGATAGCATTTGATCTTGTAGATCAATGCCTCTTTGCCATCTTTTCATTGAATTTTGTAAGTGCATATGGTTTTTCTTTTACATTCCCTCTTCTATTGCACATCCTACTTGTCTTTCCACTTTGCGATAGATTATTACAGTACTGAATCTTTAGTTCACCTTTCTTCAACTTAGCCGATAAAACATCAATAGGGTTGTTTATCCTATTACTACGTAAAGTTCCAGTACAATGTGTGTTGTTTTCTAGAAATGTTTTTGCCAGGTTATACGAATTGTAAAAATTGTCCATGTAGAGACTATGACCCATATTTAGCCTCTTCTCCATCAATTTCATGACAACTTTCGACGCATTACCCTTACCAGCAACCTTTTCATCATTCCCTCCTGCATATACAAGAATTTTTAAGACTGTACCGTCCGGTTCTGTCAGCATGTAAATTTTAATACCATACTTATGCTTCTGTCCTTGTAGGTACTGCTTCAATGCAAGACGACGTTTCCACAAAATCATTGCTTCATCTAAAGATAAGTTTTGTCCAGCTTCATAGACGCTATGCATCTTTTCCGAGTCCGAAACTGACCCATCAAGATGAGGAAGTCCAACAATTAGTGATGGCCAAGTTACTGAGGTTCTTCACGAAAATCAGGACATAGCCAGAGATAATCCACTAGCAATCAATAGTGCAAATGCGATAAATAAACTGAAAGTGCTGTGTGAATTAAAGGAGCCAGATTTGGCTACTATGTACGTACGACTTTTCTTTGCAAGTAATGGTCCACCTGGAAATTGCACCCGAATGGTTATTTCGTATTTTATGGAGGAACGAGGCACATTTTACCCTGAATTATGGAATCAATACTCAAAACTGTAGAATCTAATTTGCAAAAAATCCGCAAGAAAACATTCAAGAAGGTCTTTATTTATTATTACTTAAACAGTTAGATTTTGTTTATTTTTTCTTATCAACTTAATTTGTTAAAAAGTTATAATAATTTAAAATATATCCATTACTTATACTATACACTAATCTAAGGTGAGAAGTATTTCTTTCTTCTTCACACACTGCTTTATAACCCAAAATTTGATTTGTACATTTACCAAAAATGTAAAGCGTTGTTACGCTAGTGCCTCTTCAATTATTTTTAATGAATTCAGAAGATACCATAACACATAACGAGGAGTTAATTTCTTACACAACACCGAAACAAATTGACCGTTCAGGGTGGTAATTAACACATAAAACATTACCAAGGCTTTTGGCTTAATTAAAAATCAGCTTGTAATGAAGCATACCACTTTGAGTACGGTATTAACCATATGCCTCTGTAATAGGTGTCTAGCTTCAAATTTGCAACAGTAATTAAAAAGTTTATAGTAACCCGGTGGGTGTAGGTAATATATTGCTTATCAAACTAATTCGATTCTGATTTGTTCACTATTTCTTTTTAGTACAATACCATTACCATTACTGTATCTCAAGCTAATTCCAAAAAAATAATACGTCAATTGAAGAAGATAAAGTATATGGATGCAGAATTTGTTAACTATTTTTGTTATAGATGGATAGAATAAAACAATTTCACATCAGTTATTGAACTTATGATGTATCTCCTAGTTATCAATGAATAATATATGTAGGTACTATATTGTAGGTACAGTTGGTTTTGTATTAATGTAGGACTGCATTTACTATTAACTTTGCTTACATATTTTATTATGTGTTGAAATGAATGACAATTCTATCGGGGTTTCTGTTAACGTATAACCGTAAGATTACATTTACTTTCGTTTAAGTTTCAGTATTATTATTCTGACAATATATTTAGGTAAAATAAGCTAATTATGACACATCAAACACCAAGTTTATATGTATTCCTCATTGTCAGTTTACCCAATAAGACAATACCTCTACAGCTCGATACAAAGTTACTAGTTACTGGATATACTCCTATATCATTAACAATCACATTTAGTGCTCGTTTGTGAAGAACTGAAGAGAAATAAAGACATCTTCCTATTGGTTTCCAGGCCGGTGGTTTTTCTAATGTGCAGCGTACGAAACAAATTTAGTAACACCACCAATAGTTGTAAATTTTTAGGCGTTATAAACATTTTCAATAGATTTTCTTTTATGCGTTTTCTTAAAACTCTAATTTTTGGTTATCATTATATGTGGCGAAGATACAACTAAGCATTATAAATAATAAACAATACAAAACAAACGGCAAGTGTCAACAATAGTATTTTATGTGATTTTGTAAAGTTACATTCACTGTTGTCGAAAACCATCTTGCCCTTAGTAAACCATTACTCGGACTATGTTTATCTAACTTCAACTGTTCATTGATATGTAATAAATTACGAAGGCATGTCTTACCGTAGTAACGATACATGTGTCACATACTACTACCTATATACCTGTATACCTTGTGCATACTTATGTATCCGATTGCTGTGTATAACGTTTGTCTTGACTGTTCATTTCATTCTACGAAAACGTGTTGAAAACTACGCGAAAAGCACCGATCAGGAAGACCATCTAGATTCTCTGATAAAACCAAGCTGGCAGTTTTGCAAAAAATTTCACCAACACCTAGTCTTATAGGAAAATGGAAAACACCATTACAAAAGTGTCACATTAAAGTATGTTCATTGCGGAGATTTGCTCGATGATCTAATTTTCTGTGATCAAAAGAAATTTAATTGAGGTGGACCAGATTCAATTACAACTGGCACTACTACAACTAAGTACGTAACGTATTCTGTAACGTATTTTGGGAGGTGGTGGTATTAGGGTATAGACGGCATTTAAGAAAGGTGCCAAAAGTGAAATAGCTTTTGCGGATGTGCGAATGAATGGCCAAAAATACCAATATATTTTACCATAGATGAATACTTTCTCCCTTTTATCACCATAGCCGCAGACGATGATATCATATTCCAACATAACGTATGCGCCCATACATACAGCAGCTTCAACAAAAACATTTCTTGAATACCATGAAATTAAACTTTTCAAATGGCGGCATTCAGCCCTGATTTGAATTCCATCGAGAATCTTTGGGCGATACTACATATATTGAAATGTATACGACTGTACGCTACCAGAAATTCAAATCATGGCAGAATTAAAACACCAAGTAGAAGCTTGGGAAAGTCTTAAAGATGATGTGTTGAATAAATTAATTGAAAGTATACAACGCAGGAGGTTATTCAAAATAACGGTAAAATTACCTTTTACTTATGACCAAAGAGGAAAATATATAACCTATTTATTCGCATTTATCATATCATTTGTTTTCAATTTTTTATTGTATTCAAAGTTTATAAAGCGTCTCTAAAGTATACATATTTGCTATAAGAAGTTTTTACCTAAAAATATATTTCGTTACTGTTGAGGTACTATCTAAATTGTTAGGAGAATAACAATTAACTTGGAATTATTCACAGCAGTGTTTATTATATGCACATACATATTTATATAGCCGGCTGTGTAGCATAGTTCCTAGCGCGTCGCTTCACAGTCTGGTGGTACCGGGTTCGGATCCGGTGCGCTCCTTCTGAATTTGGTTCTCTGTAGTTTCCCAAATTCCACGGCAAATGCGGAAAGATAACATCTTTAGTCGGTCTACAGCCGCAGGCATAATAATAACTCATGGCCAGCCGATGCCCCCTGTAATTGGCGCAAGCTGTTGGGGGATGCTAAGGCATGAATTATTATTATTATTATATAGAATTCTGTTATTAGTTTATTGCTATGCAGTATGCTCGTCCCTTACCACCTCTTTAACTTTTGAACCGCAAAACGGAATCAAACGCAAGTTAGCATAAAGTATGGCCAAAATTATAGTAAACCACTATTAAATTACTAGATTACTTCTCTAAATATATGCCTTAATACAAGTTATCACTATTAGATTTTATTTTCGGAAATACATCGTCTGCGCTCTAGCAATAGTACATCATATACTAGAAGCATTTTCTAGTTACCAGTATTCAATGAAGACTGTGTTCCTATACATATTAGGATAGAGATATATTTATTAATCTGACGTAATAAAAAACTGTCAAGAAATGTTTCACCATCGGTTCGTGTCTCTTGTTGAAGCATATAGAGTCGTTGCAACTTCAGCAAATACTGTTTTCACGAAGAAATTAGTTTTTTGGTTTCATATGTATCGTACAACTATTATATAATATTTATATTCAAAATTATCTTCCCAAGTTACAAGAGGACAGTAATTGACACCATGACAACGACAACATGTTGTTTTGATCTGATCTCGCTATCGCTTTGCCCACAGCAAGAGATAAGCTCATTACAGCTTTGGCGGTATTCAGGATAAATTATGAGTACAGTTTATAACTTGTTGAGAAAATGGAACACCGCAAGTCACTAATTATTCTCTTATGGCGTCGGAAATAACAAATAGAAAGGTTCGCACATGTATACATTAAAACAAGTGTAAGTACACAAGAAATACCTTTTCCTAAAAAGCGGTCTCGCGTTAAACATTATCCGTAGATAAAAATATAATTACAAAAATGAATACGCAAAATTCTTGTTATTAAGTCACGTGGAAATAATGCGTTAGATCTTGTCCGGTGTGATGTAAGTGATAATTGATTAAATTTTTGAAATATAAATGACAAAGTATTGTAGTGTTGTGGATTATTTGATAGACCGTGGCAATTACTGTAGGTATATATATAATAAATGGGATTGGTGTCCAAACTAAAATAAATTCATTTTGGAGAAACTTTAGTTGATACCTTCAATAGCAGGAAGTTGAGATTTTAATCCTGTGCTATTTTAATTTGGAATTACTAGTAATAATTAGTATGTATTAATAATATAATCGAACCATATATCATTTCAATGATTTTCACCACTATGCATATCACTTTGTAAATGTACAACATTTCAGCGTTGATATTAAGGTCAATGGAACAGATGGAAATGAAAGATCGGATAGAGGTTTGGTAACGAGCAGCACATACAAGTATTTACACGATTAAATTGAATGATTTAATTTTTTATTAGCTTAAAAGTTTATAATTTGAATTCTGCAAGGTAATATTTAATAATAATAATGATAATATTTCTTTATTATTACCATAAAGCAAAAAGTACAGAAGCAATAAAGTAAAAAAAAAAATAAACAAATACAGTAATAAACGGTACTACACGGTTACTACTTTTTTAATAACTACTCATTAAAAGTTTTATTCCATCGTTAGCTGGTGGTCTAGAGTTTGGGTGTTGTAGTGTACATTCATATTATATGTTGAATTTATTGCATTGAAATAGGTAAATGAGTTTTAAAGTATTTTAATTGGTCTTTGCTTATTACGAATTTTAGCGTTTTTATCAAAAATCTTGCCTCTACAAGCATCTATTTGACTTTCCACTGTCATCTAATTAGAATTTTAGTCGCAACTAATGAAAAAGAAGAAGTCTCCTGTTAATGTTAATCAAACTCATTATTATGGCGGTATGAAATAAATTATTTTCAAAAACAGAATTCATAAAGAAAAAAGTTGCCGCTGTAACGGGCAAATCAAGACTACGAAATAATTAATAAATATTTTAATCTAAAATTCCCTATATTAGATTTTATTTAATAAAACTAATACATGGTCAGGCAATATTTATTACCCATTTTATTTCACCAATTATACAAAAACGAATTGGTTATTTTGAATAAACAATGCTGCTGAAGAACTGCAACCTTTGGAAATTTTGTTAGAATTGTTGACGGTTGTCAAAATGAAGAGTTGGTCTATACAATATTATGTCTTTTGTGTTGAGAAATTTATCCAATTTAATTCGGAGATCAAAGTTTTATCGACGTAATTTTAATGTCTGTCACTACCCTTAACGTAAGACTATTTTGGTTTGGTGCAATAAATGGAGGCAAATGGGATCTATTTCAGACAAAAAAATCAACTGGTAGACCGGGATTAGACTGTAATAAACGTAACCAAGAACAGGTAAGAAGTGCAGTTCTTGGTAGTCCAAAAAGATCGGCTGTTAAACATATGTCTCTTCTTGATTTAAGTAATGGAAGTACGACAAGAATGCTAAGACGTATGAATTTTTATCCATATAAGATCGCAATTACTCAGCAGTTAAATAATCAAAATAAGATTAACAGACTTGCATTGTATTGTTTGATTCATGATGACCAAAATATTGAAAATAACATTTTCATGAGTGACGAAGCACATTTTTGCATCAACGGTGATGTTAGCAAGCAAAATTTCCGTTACTGAGTGTTCATCCAGAATAATCGGGTCTTACTTTTTTGAAGAGAATGGTTAGACGCTAACAGTTAATGCTGCGCGCTATGTTCAAACGCTACAGACATTCTTTTGGCCTCAAATTGAAAACGAATAGTCAACAAGTGATTCCTTTCTAAACAGACTCATTTCTAGAAATGGTGTAATTTCATGGCCAGCAGGATTCCCAGATTTTTTCAACTACAGATTAAATTTCTTTGTGGGTACTTAAAGCTTAAAGTGTTTGTGAGTAAACTCAGAACTTTAAGAGAATTGAAAATAAACATTAAAAATGACATGTTCACCAAAATGCCAGGTTTTACTAAACAATTAGAAGAATGCATTGAAAACAATGACGATCATTTACGAAACGGTATGTTTAAGTCATAAAAAACTTCCATCTTCCTAGCATAAGAATATGAGTTAGATTGTCGACAACAATCAAAGTCCTAACAACTTATGCATTAGTTCGTTTTATTAATAAAGTCAATAAATTTTTATAAACTGTTTAAATTAGATAGTTCATTTTGCCGAACCCTCTATTTCTGATACGCCTAATAATTACATAGATGACCAATGGAGATAAAGTCGTCCAGAAATTTAATTTTTATAGAATTGCCTGCTTCAACATAATATGTATTTACTAGTTGTTCATCGCTATTTCAAATAAAAGTTTTATACTACACAAAAAATAAAAATAAAATAATTTGAAAACAATAGACCAGATATTACTCTATGAAAAAAAAATAGTCACCTAACTCACAACGTTTTGTCTCGAGTACCTACTTATATTCAAAAATATCGCGCTACACATAAAAGTCCTAGTATTTTACCCACCATGACGCTCTGAAACAAAAAATGCCACTGCAAATATTTACCTTGCGATAACAAGCATACCGCGGAAACAATGTCAACAAACATGATGAAGACAGTTATTAGTTATTTGATTTACGATATCCCATCCCGTGAAGTGCTATCATAATCGTTGTTTGCGTTTAGTTTATTATTGGTATTATTCAGGAATAAAAACGTAGTTTGTCATGATTACAAAAACAAAATTATATACATTACATATCGATTTATTCTGTAAGTTCACCTCTTCTATGAAGCAGAATACGTTAACTGGCAGATATAAAATACCATAAATAACCGTTAAAACAACTAAGTTGGTACATATTATAAGAAATCTAACGATTTAACGTAAATACATACATACATACATATATTGTATTTCTGACGTACGCAACCTACCTGTAATGAAACTTTATCTGGGACAAATAAGTTTAAATAATGTTTTGCCACTTATGATTCTAATTAAGTATGTGGTATACGGCTAACATGCATGTTGTTAAACTTCTGGGTATAATTGTAACTGGTAAAGATTTTTTAATAATCCTTGTAAAATACATGAGAAAATTTAAAAAAAGTGATATAACATCAAAATTATCATATTTTTCCTGTGAATACAGTTTTCTAGTTATGATCATCAAGCTACCATTTGCAAGGATGGAAGTCAAATGGTTTTTTTTTGTATGACATCAGAGAGATATTGGACTAATTTCCGAATCTATTGCAGTAAGTCTAGAAATTTTAATTTCAGGATGTCCTTCAATCTAAAGCAGGGTATCTTCTTCACAATCTCTTACTATTTGAGTAACCCGTCCAGTTTCACTCTTTTTCGGAATTATTAAACATTTTCTCTCTCAATCTGGAATCTATACAAGGATCGTTCGATAACTACGTTGCCTAATACAGAGATGGTGCAAATTCCAAGGAATCTTCATACCATTCTGTAGAATAATCCTTTATTGGTAAAATATGACAGTACAGACCGATCTGACGATTAGTTTCTGTTTGTCAGTATGTTAAAGTCTTGTGCGATTTTGTAAAAATGGAAAAAGTAAGTTGCGAGCAGTGATAAAATAGTTTCATTTGGAAGGTTGAACACCAACCGGAATTAAAGCAGAGCTGTATTCAACACTATTGCAGCCCGCTGAATTATTGGATTTAAGCATGGTCATACGGGCACAAATGGCGAACCCTGTAGTGGACGTCCAAAAACGGATGCTGCCCCGAATATGATTATCCAGCGTCCACCGTCCACCGTATAGTGTTGGATGACCGTCAAGTAAAAGTGCGCGTGTTAGCAGACATAGTTGGTACCTCAAATGACAGTGTACGCCGAATTTGGACAGAAGAATGGGAAATGGAAAACTACTCGACGCCTTGAATGCCGCGATTGTTTACACAAGAGCAGAAATTGAAAAGTTTGCACGTTTCTTGTGACCGTCTTTTTCGCCTCAATTCGGAGGAGTTTTGCGCCGTTTCATATCCGTCGATGAAACCCAGGCCCACCATTACACTCCCGAAACCAAAAAATAGTTTAAACAATAAAAACACATAGGTTATCTGCCATCAAAGAAAGCAAAAAAGGTTTTGTTAGCAGGAAAGGTTATGGTAAGTGATTTTTGGGTTTCCCATGGAATTATCTTGATCAACTACTTAGAAAAAAGGAAACCAACATATGGCGAATATTATGCCAATTTGCAAAGAAGAGAGTGCTTCTACATTAGAATAACGCATCTGCCCGTAAGTCTGTGATTGCAATAGCAAAATTTTATGAATTGCAATTAGATATGGCACTTAACGATTATCATCCGTTTCCATGCCTGAAAAAATGGCTGGGCGGTAAGAGATTTTCGTCTAATTCCGAGGTAATCGCTGTTATAAACATGTATTTCGACAACTTGGATTTATTAACTTACAATGAAGGTATTGCTAATTTGGAATATCGTTGGAGTAAGTGTGCTGAGCGAGCAGGCGACTATATTGAAAAATCAACTGTTCTTTTTTTCAAAAATTCTTTGTTAAGCCAAGCCCGTTTTCTTTGTTAAGCCAAGCAGTTTTCGAACAGTTTTCGTAAATGTTGATCGATGGGAGTAGCATTATAAGTTCTAGTTATCAATGGTTCTAGGTACCGCGGTTTATTTTGCCGACGACATTTTATAAAGTAGATGTAATTATTAAACACAAACATTTTTCGAATACTTAAAGTTTTATGTACACAAAACAAGCACACAAAAATAAATAATGCCGTATGCCTCCTGTTGCTGATTGTGAAAAGTCACTTTGATTTTAAAACTTGACGCAAAACAGCAAAACAATTAACTGTTTTTTTTTAATACGGGGAACCATAGCAACATAAGACAAGAACAAGTCTTTGTCATTAAAAGCTGAAAAGCTTGTAATCCTGAAACTAGAAAGGTAAAAAAGTTAGATAAAAAAAACTATGATTAAAAATGAATAAGTACGAAAGTATTGATTAATATGGTGTTCATGTTCGGCAAAAGCCAAACAATGCCCGCTGTTATCAAACAGCAAACAAAACATTTTGAAGTTTTCTCGAATGATTTCGACAAAGATAAAATATTACAGTATAAAAATAATTATTAGGTACGGGAAATGAGGCAATCGAATTAACGGTATTATTAGTATTCAAGAAAATTATCAAGATAACTGTTAGATTTGAAAGTGACTCTATGATTGAATGTCGTACCATTAAAAATATCATAAACCTCATGTATGATTGCATCTATCGTTTCTGATAACAACTATATCAAAGAATACATATAGAATTATGAACTATTCGCAATCTAATTTTGAAGCAGCTTCATAATAATAATAATAAAAGCTTGCTTGACAGGAAGTTGTTTCCCACAAAAGCATTTTTTAAGGAAATGGAACATGGCCATGATTATTGTACTAAGCACTCCACAAAATTTCTTTTAGTATATGTATTTTTATGACCTTTTTTAACTTATCTTATTATCCAGATAGTTTTTCCACTTTTTTAGGATTTTGTATCGTACGAAGTCAATGGCCATACGTTTTAAAATAAAGGTACCTTTGCGTTTTTTTTTAATAATGTTATGACAATAAAATCGATGCTATGTTGAAGTTAGAGTAAAAAGGGCGTATTTAATAGCAGCCTCCGATCGGTAAATGAAAATTTAAGTTGAGGAAAAGTCGCATTCAATGAAAAAAATGTAATTACTGCAATTATGTTATGGCGCTTTAAGCTCTTTCGTAAAGGCTACTACAAAATTGAGTTCTTTTCTTTTATTTGTGATAAATTGCTGGTCCTAAAAAGGACTTTTTTGAGAGACAGGAGAAAATGTATTACAAGAAAGGCTCGATGTGTTGCCCATTTTCAAGAACACACGCCTGTAATCGTCGGGTAAATCTTGCACTGATCAGCTGCCGGTGTACAGTATGCGTCGAAGTTTGTGACATGAGAAATAATTTTGTTTCTTGTTTACGCTAACAGATAGACCCAAGGTGTACTATATGTTTTTGTTTCTAAATCGTTGTAGCTATCCTCCCTTAAAAGCATGCTGTGTGTATCGCGGACACCCTGTATGTATTTTTATGACCTTTATTTACTTATCTTATTTTCCTGATATTTTTTCCACTTTTACAGGTCAACTACAACACTCTCATAAAGAATTAAGATCAAATTTATTCCAAAACCTTTACAATATAATATGGTTTTCGATATAACTTCGTCAGTGGAATAAAATTGACATTTATTTCGTGTCAAATTATAAATAAATAACTAGCCATGCCTATCAACAAAATTGTCTACAGACAAAAAAATTCAGTGATATATAGGATTCTGTTTGCAATATAGTGGACAATTTAAGATATTTTGACATGTAAATTTATAATCATAACAATAATCTTCCTTACTTTCCTCAATGTATTTTTTTTGTCAAGATTTAACAATTCTGTTCAAGGACTAGGGAAAAACATGTCACCTAGTCAAGAGCTTAATTTTATAAAATTCAGGCGTGATTAGGTGATTAAATTATTATAAATATGTAATACTTAAATTTTCTATATCTGTTCTAAAATTGACCGCGTTATTTTCTTTTTTAATGTATATCATTTCATATATTAATCTTTTATTATAACTATTTTCTTTTTTAAAATCCTAATATTTTCAAAATCACAGTTATGTCGTAATTCTTTAGAATGCTTAGACAAAGCAGTTTCCGCGGATATGTTATGCGTTACAGTGTATTGATGATTATACACTCGTTTTTTTTTAAATACTCTCTAGTTTGCCCTACGTAACATTTATTACAGTCTTTGCATTCTAAGTTATATACGACATTACTTTGATTATCTTTTTGAATCTTATTTTTAAATTTGTAAATAACTGTCTGTTATTGTATGGTGTAAATGTAATGTTTATATCTGATTTTTTAAATTCGTATTTAATTTTGTCACTTAAGTCGTTAATGTATAGAATTGTGGATATACTTTACTATTTTGTTTAGTGCCTGGGTTGTATATTTTATGTATTGGTTTTTTTTATTAATTTCTAGGTAAAATTTTTTTGGATATCTATTTTTGTCCAAAATTGATCTAACGTTGCTTAAATTCTCTTTCCTAAAATCAGGATGCGCTAATTTAATAGCTTGGTCAACTAAACTATTAATTACGCTTTTTTTAAAAATTACGGAATGTTTAAATAGTAGCTTAGGTGTCTGTTGCTACTAGTGTCTTTTATGTACCAATTCGTTTATGTTCGTGTTATTATGTATTATTTTAACATTTAAAAAGTTTATAGAATTTTTTCAAACGTAAATTTTAATCTGTCATGATAGGAATTAAATGTGTGTATAACATGATCAATTTTACCTAACGGTATACAACATATGCAGTCATCTACATACCGCTTGTAAAATTCAACATGACAGTTTAGTTTACTTAAAGAATCTTTGCTATCACTGCAGATAATGGAGAACCCATTGCAGTTCCAAAAATTTGTTTGCATATTGTGTCTTTGTATTGAAAATAGGTAGAATTTAAGCAAAGTTTTGCAGCCAAGATGAATTCATTTTTCAGCAAATTTGTATGATTTTTTATTAAATCCCATTTTTTATAGATACTAGATAACGCTAAATCTAAAGGTACATTAGTGAACAATTATTTAATTTTGTAAAATTAAGCTCTTAACTAGGTTTTTTGCCATGTTTTTCTCTAGTCCTTGAACAGAATTGTTAAAGGTTGACAAAAAAATACATTGATATAAGGAACATTATTGTTATGATTATAAATTTACATTTCAAAATATCTTAAATTGTCCACTATATTGTAAACATAATCCTATATATCATTGAATTTCTTTGTCTGTAGATAATTTTGTTGATAGGTATGGCTAGTTATTTATTTATAATTTGACATGAAATAAATGTCAATTTTATTCCACTGACGAAGTTGTAACGAAAACCAGATTATATACATTGTAAAGGTTTAAAAAGTGGAAAAACTATCTGGATAATAAGAAAAATTTCTTTTGTGGCGAATTTGCTGAATTACAGTAAGGCAGAAGGGCAACATAGGGAAGAGAGAAGTCCAAGGGGAGCAAAATGTTTTTAAACTTTAGCACAAGTAGTTCTAAATCTAACCGCAAAAATCTGTTCTAAAATTCCTCGTTGTTTAATTATAATCTATTCCATCTTGATTGCATCAGCTAGTCTATGCATGTATCTATGCATACAGTAATGTAGGTATACTCTAAAAGTAACATTTTTACTTTTAAGTACAGTAGCAGTTCTAACTCTTAGATAGCAAATTGCACCACAAATACAGCCATGCCAAACTTGTAGATACTAGATTTATTTGGAAGTTCTAAAGATAACCACATCGAGTGGAAATGTTTTGCGAAGTTGGTCATTACAGAAATAAGCCAATTTTGCTACTAAACCCACAGAAAAACTTATTTCCTTATTCAACACAGTAATAGTGGTGATTAAATTACAAATTTAAAGCCCCAGGACTATCGAAAATATCGAATTCTTTATCTTAAAAGCAAGTCTATTCTTGAGATATATGTACATACAATTCACACAAGCTGAGGATGCACTCGTAAAATGTTTACACAGAGATGCAGTGTAGGTCGCTGGGCGTCGGTCGCAAGCCCGTGATGTGCATCTTAGGGTTAATGATCAAACTATTAGGTGTTGATTTGAAACTGTTAAACATAAACTGCAATAATTGCCTTAATGTAAAGCGTCAAACCAACGATACTATTTCCCCTTGGCGAATCTTAGCACTGTACAATATAATAGGTGGATACTTTTGGAAAATAAGTCACTTTTTTTAAAAAGAACAAAACATTCAACCAGCCGGGTTAGAATTTAGGTACAAATAAATAAGTATTTCTGTTCCGCACAATATAATTCCCAAAAATGTTCACCTCCTGCAAATTCCTGGCGCATTACACACGTAACAGAAAGCTCGCTCGGAAGGTTCTAATTCAATTATAAACAAAATTCTCGTGTCGGTTGGAGTGTGAATAGAAGACCCTAGTAATACCGACCAAGCAGGAAACCATACACGTCTGCCGCTCGAAGAATGCTGAAGACATAAATTAAGATCAAAATTTAAAGAGCGACGTTTAGTAATTAACATGTTACTATTCAGTTTTAGTGAACGTAAGGGCTGCTATTCTTATTCGTAAAGGCAATTTTATCAGAGAGGTATATCGATTTAACTTAATTATGTTGATTGGTATTGATTGACCTTTGACTTTATAATGAGAAATTGTAGTAATTTGGGTGTTAGTCGGTGACATTATAATGCTTTTAAGTTTATGTTACTAACAGTAAATAGCTTAGAAATGATAAATAGATTAGCTTTATTTGACGCTATCCGTTTTCACTGTTATTTGAATGGCAAAAGAAAAACAAACACATTTATGTATTAGCGTTATACAATCGGTAGAAAAACAAGATTCAAGCCTTTTAAATATAAAATAATGGTTTTCGATTTTTCGTTACAGAAGGCTTACAGAATTTGCTAGTATTGATTTTAAATCATTGTGGCATCATATATGTTTCT
>SMLS01073438.1:0-21854 GCA_004785975.1 Popillia japonica | reverse complement strand
ATTCCCTAAAACGGGTGGAGTAGCAGTGGATCAACTTGTGTGTGCATGGGTAGAAATGAAAACATATCTGAATCATTGATTAAACAAAAAGCGCTAGAGACAGCAAGAAATTTAAACATTGAGAATTTTGCTGCTTCAAATGGTTGGTTAGAATGTTTCTCTCGAAGGCATAATATCACTGTTAAATCAATTTGTGGTGAATCCGCTGATGTAAATTTGGAAGATGTAGAAGCATGGAAATCTAAATTACCATAAATTTTAAAGTATTATTCCCCGAAGGATATATTTAATGTTGACGAAACAGGTCCGTATTATCGCGCCATGCCAAATAAAACTTTTGCATTAAAATACGTTAAATGCAATGGCAAAAAATTAGCAAAACAACGGTTAACTATTTTATTCTGCGCAAATATGGAAGGCGACAATGTAGTTAGTTATTGGAAATAGTACAAATCCTCGGTGTTAAGAGAAATCATATTGACAAATTACCTTTAGAGTGGGTACATAACAAAAATGCTTGGATGACATTAGATCTTATGACAAAATGTATACACATTTAGTTCACTTATATATGTGTTCTCTATTTTAAGTTTAAATAAAATCATTTAAAATAATGTCCAAATGAATTTTATTTCGAAAAGAAAATAATAACTATCATGTGAAAATATTTGCTTAGAATTTGGCATGAGTAAAATCCATCCCCTGTCTTTTACGGCCACCTTTGAATAACAGCCAACAATTTTGATTGTTTTAGTGGCCGCTGGTCACAGGTTTTACTGTAGTTATATACTTATATGTAATTCATTATTTTCGTAATTAGCTTTAGTTAGTTTAAGTTCGCGGAAGTTTTGGAAAAACTCAAATTAACGATATCCTAAAAAACAACAACATTAAAACATTAAAATACGATAAATGCAATGGCAAAAAATTAGCAAAACAACGGTTAACTATTTTATTCTGCATAAATATGGAAGGCGACGAAGAAAACCCTTTCCTTATTGGAAAAAGACATTTTAAAAATTTTACACAAATGTGAAAGTGAAATTTATAAATCTAAATTAAAAAATTTAAAACAAACAAAAATTCAAGCATTTTTTGTGAACAAATAAAAGCAATCTATGTAAACGTATATACATATATTACCAATGAACGCAAAACAAAATGTATACACATTTAGTTCACCTATACAGCGTTAGTAAAAAGTCCCGGAACGGTCGAATAACTTTGTTATTTGAAAATTATGATTTCTGAAATTTGGTATAGGGGTATAGTTAATATAAATGCCTTTTATGCAATACAGTTTATATTTTTTTCACTTCCGGTTTAATCGGCAATACGTCCAATTTTTTTTTTAAACGGAACGCCCAGATTTTTTTAACACTTTTGAATGCAAAATAAAAAACTACGTTCAGGAAGTATTAAGATGTTTGTTTTTATTCACAAGAAAACAGTTAAAAAATTAAAAAAGTGTACTAATACAGATATTAAGATTAAGATATTATTTCTAATACAGAAAAAACAACGTACCTTTGAAAAAAGTTGTTGTTTAGTGTTTGCATTCTTTTTGCCGTCACATTTGACAATTTTAAAAGTGTTTTAACTTTTGCATCGCTATAAATTTACTTATTTTAGACAATGAGACATTTGAAAATGGCAGTAAAACTTACTGAATCAGAACGAATTGAGATATTAATGATGCGTGGGTACGGTGATCGTCAACGTTCTTTTGAAGAGGTTCGTATTTTGTTTAATACTGTTTATCCGGATCGTCACATTAGTAAAAGTACGGTATGCCGAACAATTCAAAAGTTTGAAGTCTTTCGTCAGGTGAAGGATTTACCTAGAAGGGGACGTCCATTAACAGCAACAGATGAAGAAACTAGTTTGAATGTGTTACTTACAGTGGAAGAAAATCATCACGTGTCCACAACAGAATTAGGTCAAATTCATGAGATCTCTCAAAAATCTGCTCATAAGATTCTTAAATCAGCAAGAATGAAAGCCTATAAAATGTATCCCGTCCATGAGTTAACTGAAGATGATCCAGATCGTAGACTACTTTTTTGCGAAACAATGGCGGAATTGATCGAGCAGCAGCCTAATCCTTTAGATCACATCATTTTTTCAGATGAGGCAACGTTTTGTTTCAACGGCACTGTGAACAGACATAATTGTCGCTACTGGTCAATTGAAAATCCGCATTGGATTGAAGAAGTCCATACACAGCGTCCTCAAAGGGTGAATGCCTGGGCTGGTCTTGTTGGAAACAACATCATAGGACCATTTTTTATAAGAGGAAATTTAACTAGCAACGTCTACTTAAATTTATTGTGAAATGAGGTTGTTCCAGCCCTTGCGGCCCTATTTCCAAATGCAAACATAGGTGATCACCCTAATGCACATTTTTGGTTTCAACAAGATGGAGCTCCCCCCCCCATTTTGCCCATAATGTCCGCGATTATTTGAATGAAATTTTTCCGGAACGTTGGATCGGACGTAGAGGAGCAATCGAATGGCCAGCATGTTCGCCAGATCTCTCGCCATTAGATTTTTTCTTTTGGGGTCACTTGAAATGTCAAGTGTACAAAAATCGTCCCCATAATCTTGAACAATTGGAAGAGAGAATAGTTCAAGAAGCCAATCGCATCACTCCAGAACAAATACAAAATTCAATAAGAAATTTTACTGACCGTTTACATTTTTGTCAAATTGTAAATGGAGAGCATTTTGAACAATTATTGTAATCGCAACCTGAATAGACAGGTATCTTGATTTTTCTGTATTAGGACACATTTTTAATTTTTTAACTGTTTTCTTGTGAATAAAAATAAACATCTTAATACTTCCTTAACGTAGTTTTTTTATTTTGCATTCAAAAGTGTTAAAAAAATCTGGGCGTTCCGTTTAAAAAAAAAAAAGTTGGACGTATTGCCGATTAATCCGGAAGTGAAAAAAATTTAAATTGTATTGCATAAAATGCATTTATATTAACTATACCCCCATACCAAATTTCAGAAATCATAATTTTCAAATAACAAAGTTATTCGACCGTTCCGGGACTTTTTACTAACGCTGTATATGTCTCTCTGTATTCTCTATTTTAAGTTTAAATAAAATCATTTAAAATAATGTCCAAATGAATTTTATTACTAAAAGAAAAATAATAGCTATCATGTGAAAATATTTGCTTAGAATTTGGCGTGAGTAATATCCATCACCTGTCTTTCCACCTTTGAATAACGGCCAACAATTTTGATTTTTTTAATAGCCGCTAGCCGCAGGTTTTACAGTAATACATTTTCCATTAACCCACACTAACTATGTAAGTGTGCAAAAAATCACCCCCTTATAATCGGTATCTCTCTTTTTTCGTTTAATAAAACCCACAATCAATTATTTAATAATTCCGCAAGCGTTTTTTTTTCGCAGTCGTCAAGCACGAAACGAATTGGGAGGCGTAATCGTTTTATTCAAGCATCACTAAACAGAATACGACCAAATCGCCCGAAACGCATTGTTCCACTCTACCTTTCTCTCTCCATTTGTATATTCGGTAAATAATGTTACGATATATCTAAACACGAATATATCTGTTCCAGTGTATGGCACGCTGTATATGCAAATATTTCATGCACGAATTAGCATTTCACCGTTGCTGAAGTTCATGCCTGACGTGCCTTCCTCAAAAGAACGGACAATTTGCGAACAGGCGGGCCTTGTGCGTTGACAGTTTACTATCGTTTGAAAATGAACGGAGTGTATGCTACACGACGTAATACCCGTACGTTAATTGGCTGAAATACTTAGAAAACCTCCCTCCACAGAACGTTTATGTATAGGTACACGTTTTCGAAGGTATAATTTCACTTTCGAAATTAGCGAAGAGGAATATGTTGAAAACACTCGCTTATAATTTTTCTGTGACATTCCCTACCAAATGGTGATTCTTGAAACTTAAGACTCCCAAAATAAACGAAAATTATGAAAAATTAGTATGAAGCATGGTTCAACAACGTTACGATTTTATGCTTGCTTGAGCATCAACGAAAATACTGTATTAATGTTGTTCTCTTTATATCTGAAGTTGCTGGTTGGGCTATTGCCATCGTTTGTAGGATTTTTATAATTCGACGTTTGGATATTAAATACGCTGGTGACGCATAAAAATCTGCGCAGGCCATGGCGTATCCACATCTGCGCATAACACATGATGACATGATGTTGACATGTGTTGTCAAATGATAAATGTAATGTTATTTTTTATAAATAGCTTTTTCCACTTGTGGCATTGAATAACAATTTGTTAAATGAGTTTAGAAAGAAATCAGAGCTACCCTGATGACGACAGTAGAAGAACTGCCGAAACGTAGGATTATAAAAATCATACAAACGATGACAATAACCCAACCAACAACTTCAGATACAGTCATCCATCGTCATGAGTTTATTGAACCAATCACAATGCTATATTATTACCGCATTGAAGGATGCTTCTGTTATGTAAATCGTATTATACTAATTTCCACAATACACACCTTTTCCTAAAATGTTAAGTTGAAATAAAATCTGTCACTTCCATGGCGGCCCCAAATTAATGAGTTAATTAAGAGTGTCGTAAAGTTTAATTAGATTACACATTACGCCGGTTGATTTCAATTTCAAAGTTTTAAATTTTAAGAAGATTTAATGCATAAATATTTAATTTAGAAATATCCGAATAGAATTTTATTGACCTTCATCACAGTATAGTATCTAACCAGTAGAGTCACTCTCTGTCTGTACCTTTGATCTTCGTGACACAAGTTTTAATATTTCGTACGAGCGCGCAATGGATACTGCGCATGGGGAAGTGAATATACAAGGACCTACACAAAGATAATTGCTTATATACAAGGATGGTTCGATAAATTGAAAAGCCGCTTGTCCTAGAAGAACGTTTTACGTAAAATTAACCGCAATAATCAGAGTGATTTATATGATTAAGAATATTTTCGCTGAAGAAAATGTTTGTCAATTGAAAACGATCTACGGTACTTGTTTGGTTTGCAACAATGTTTTTAGGAATATAAAAAATAGTAAGTAGATCAGTGGATATTGCTTTTGAATATAGATATTTCTCATTGGCGGCGTGCCAAATTGGCTACTGACGCTGTACTGATATAATCTATTAAAATTTTCAAGTAAAACAATTCTATATATATATATACCCATATCCTATGTTCATAGCTTTATCATTGGTAAAAATTTATAAACGCTCCGCATATTAATACTATTATTTAATAACCCTACTACCTGTAAGTAAATTAATTACATATGCAAAGATTTCGTACAAAACGTGTACCTATGTAGATATCATAATTAAAAAACATATGGTCTAATAATAATTATGGAAAATAAGTGGAATTGATGAAAGGTAAAATAAATCAATAAAACACAAATAATTATATTATTCTTATCATTAAACAATAATGTTACAAATGATTTAAAATATTTAATATTTGGTTAATAAACTTCATCACCAAACTTCAATGCATTTAATACTTACTATTTACATAAAAGAAAAAATACCTAAATAAAATTAAAACTGAAAAACTACTACTATTTACTAATATTTACAAATTTAAAGAAAACACAATTTCACGAGTACTATCAAATATTCGAAATACAAGAATGTGGAATGCTCATAACAACCATAACAGTAATCAGCTGTTTCAATTTTACCTTCCTGTATACTAATCGGCTACAGCGCAATGGATACTGCGCAAGTAATTTTTTGGTGGGATTACAAACACGGGAGTGAATTTACTGGATTGATACTATACTGTGCCTTCATATTATTATGCTCTTTTGACTCCAATAATGGTACTATACTTTGTTTAAATGAAATATTCAATAAGGATATATGAAAAATAGACGAAAATACTTAATTTGGATTCATTTGTTGACCCTTGAACATCTCATATCCCCATTGCCAAAATTCTTAAAGAAAACTACTACCGTGGAAGCGCTTACACTATCTTACAATAGTATTGTTAACATATAGCATTATTGTAATGTCTGTATTGTAAATTTAAGTTTAAATTTTTTAAAATAGATAAATGCAGCTTGTCTTCTGCATTT
The DNA here is from genome assembly GCA_004785975.1 of Popillia japonica. Taxonomy (NCBI): domain Eukaryota; kingdom Metazoa; phylum Arthropoda; class Insecta; order Coleoptera; family Scarabaeidae; genus Popillia; species Popillia japonica. The sequence goes on along the minus strand of SMLS01073438.1, from coordinate 15,734 downwards.
ACACCGGGTCTATTACTATAGCCTACATTCAATATGTAAACATAATTTCTTTTACGTCTAGACGTATTTTTCTCTCTAATTTATTCATTCATTTACGATAACAAACTAAAAAAAGACACATTACTGCTTCTACAATAAAAGAAAACATTTTAATTAATATTGAATATGGCCACTGTTTGTTCAATTTTAAAATAAGCTTCTGTTAGCAGATAATCGTGTTAGTGTATTAGCCCAAGTTGTGTATACTCTTAAAACTTATCTAAAATATATCATTAAGAAGTATTAACAATTAGCCTGATTATAAGCATTTGTGCAAGAATATCATCCCACCATCCATATTTGCATACTAATTTCTGAAGCCAGAGTTTAATACGAAGTAATTATTTTTTCAATACGAATTACCGCTCTTTAATTTCATTTCCATGTAACTGAATAGATGGCTTCAGAACTCTTCAAGAAAACAGAAAAAGTGAAAGACGGTTTTCACGTCAACGTGGGCGTATTATTGTGCATGGCACTCGGAGTAATGAGCTTAATTTGCATACATATCCATATCTCTCATTCAGTGGAGAAATGCTTTATTTCTAGCGTTAAATTATGGACCTGTGTACGTACCTACGTAAATTAATTCTGATCGCGAATACCGTCAAATAACGAATACGGGCGTCGTAATTTTTCGCAAAGGTGGATGAGAATAGAACACGGAATAACGGTTTGGTGGTAGTGGTAGGGGAATACATGACCAATTGAAGTCTGATTCTTGGAAACTTGCAACTATTATGATAGAGATTAGAAATAAGGAGAAGTTGAGCTTATTGAATTTAAGAATTAATATTGTTTATGGTTTACACTAATTTTCTGTCTTAATTTCTTAATTACTGCAACTTTCAAATATATGTTGATGATACACGACGGTGTAAAGTTTTAGCTAAACGAATTCACTCGAATGTTGGCAAAGTATATTCCGACTTAAATATCCAACACTCTCAAGTTAGAATAAAATGAGTTATCAAACTGCTATCAGGTCTTCAGTAGTACTATGAATGGCGACCAAATATTTTTCATTTCTACATAGTATCAGCACTCCCAATCAACCATGTTGATTGAAATAACAGTAGTGTTAGAGTAGCTGGTAATATGTATAAAATCATTTTCAGAAAAATCAAGGTTATAAAACAAAGAATCGTTATGATTTTCATTGATTTTGGTATCAAATCATCGGCCTCTGCTATCCGAAAACTTCTATCTCTAACAGAGATAGAAACAGCTCAAAGTTTGGTTGAAAATATGCGACTTTACAAATGAACTTATGTGGAAGAGTGTACAGAATACACTGCAACAATGTCTTACTGTTTATTTATAAATATTAAGCATGTTTTTTTTGAAATTAGAAAAGGTTTTAAGGATAAATTAAGGTTAGGTTTGAGAAAGTACTGCCAATAAGAAGACAATCAAGTAAATGGATTGCATATTCATAATCTTGATGAAGTTGTATATAACTATTACAAGGCAAACGTCGCAAAAGTGGTGGTATAAAAAGAGGTGGGGCAAGTAAACATAGTGCTTTAGGAAATTAAATTACATCTCACTTTCTCACCTTTTTCCGCAACGAACGAGGTCCTTTCTTCTTCAATGCAGCATCGAATCGGGTCAGTAAATCGCTGTAGTATTGTACCGTGATCGCCCTTCCCTTTTGAAGATAGCCAATAACAATCACACCTTGGGAATCCCAAAAAATAGTCTGCAAGACTATTTTGGCCGATGAAATGGTCTTTGGTTTCTTCGGAACTGATTCGTTTGGAACAGTCCACCACTTCGACTGTTCGATTTAATTAAGCCTCATCTATGGTTACGAAAGGTGTCAAGAAATACCTTGGATTGTGTTGAATCCTGCAGTCACCAAATTTCGTTTATTTTCGATTATTTTGAGATACCTGTCTCTGCTATCTTTTTCAGCTTCAATCGGCGATCGGCTAATACGACATCATGAATCGTGCCGACTATTTCATCGTTGGTGGCGGATTTTCGGCATCCACTGCGTGGTTTGCTACTGCTTGTGCAAGCAACTTGCCAACCTAAAAGTAGATGGTCGAAAACGATGGAGTATATCCGCCATGGACATCTAGCAAAATATTTTGAATTTCCATTGCCGTTTTCCCGGCCATCCAAAAGTGTTTTATCACTGCATGAAATTCGATTGTGTTCATTTTTGCGAAACTTGATTTGCTAGACAAAACACATTCTTAACCCTATCACTGCGCAACGTTTTAAACAAAATGCTTCCATGGTACGATTGAATTGAGCCGTTGTGTCTTTAGATGGTTCTCACAGTGCACAGAACAAGTTTGCGCAAAAGACACTTACGTGCTGCTTGTCCAGTGACGAAGACAAGTTTGGATCGATAGAGGGAAAATAATTGTTTGAGGTTTTTTCTATGTGAGCCAACAATTTTTTTTTGCAGACTCGTCCGGCTCGCGCAGTGAAAGGGTTAAATGACAACTATTGACAATAGACATCTGAAATTTTGAAAATTGCCATCAAAAAGGTTGTCCTTGCCAACCAATGAATCCACTTCAACCTTCGTATGCCATCTCTGGCCAAATCCGGAAACATTAAAACAGATCGCCCTCTTATATAGGATTATGTTTGTTAATGTTTGTTTCAACATACTTCTAATACAAACATAATAATTAAATTAATAATCCCCACATCAGTGTATTTCTTTTATCCATATAGTCTAACATACGAAGCAGTTGCCACGGTTATATTGTGATACTTTGTATTGGTGGGATACAGTGGTCTTTTTACTATTATTTAGTTTAATCTACATAACATTTTGTATAAAATTCATTTGGATAACTACTTTTCTTTATTTCTGATCTAGCTTTGTTCAAATTCTTTTTGCTAAAATCAAGATGTAGGTACTACTTTAATACCTTCGTCAACTAAACTATTAAGTACGTATTTTTTCAAAATTTACAGAAGTGTTCAAAAAATAATTCAAAATGTTTATTATCATTGGTATCATTTATTTACCAATTTGGCTAAACTTTCTTGTTCAATTCTAATTTTTAGTCTATATGATTGGAATGGATGGAATTAGATGAATGTAGAAATATTATATTATATACAGGGTATCCGCGATATACAAAGCATGCATTTAAAGGATGATAGCTATAACGATTTAGAAACCCCAACATTTAATACACCATGGGTCTATCTGTAAGCGTAAACGAGAAAAAAAAAATATTTCTTATGTCACAAACTTCGATGCATACTGTACAGCGGCAGATCACATCCGCGAAGTAATGCAAGAAATTGACGTCAGTGCAGGATTTACCCGACGATTACAGGCGTGTGTTCTTGCAAATGGGCAACACGTCGAGCCTTTTCTGTAATATGTATATTTTCTCCTGTCTCTCAAAAAGGTCCTTTTTAGGACCACCAATTTATCACAAATAAAAGACAAGAAATAAAATTTGTAGTAGCCTTTACGAAGAGCTTAAAGCCCCCTAACATAATTGCACTATTATTACATTGTTTCCATTTAATGCAACTTTCCCTCAACTTAAATTTTCATTTACCGATCGAAAGCTGCTATTAAACATACCATAACATTTTTTTAAAGAAACGCAAAGATACCTTTTTCCTACTTATCGGATATTTGTTAAACGTATGGCCATTGACTTCGCACGATACAATGGTCCAATGTAGTTCAAGGTCGTATAAACATGTGTTGCTTTGCTTGCATCTCTGATGGAGATGTGCTTCTATTGAATACGTGTACAGTATGGTGTAAGAGAACTGACACCACGCTTCAGTTTCAATGCATTAAATAATTCGTTTTCGTCGTTGTTTTCAGTGTATGCTGCTTTTGCAATCACATACATACTGCTTATTTGGTTTTTGTATAAATAAAACTTCTTGAAAATCATCAATTACTAAATTTGCTATTACAGCAGATAATGGAGAACATATTGCAGTACCAAAACTTTGTATATTTTTCCATTACATACAGATATTGAACATGGGTTGAATTTAAGCAAAGTTTTGCAAGTGCAGATGAATGGATTATTTTCGCTCTAAATGTAACAATATTTGTGTTAAGTAGACTAAAATAAAGGAACTGTTGGCTACAAAACTGTATTTTTGATTTAGACAGTTATTGTTTACTTTTTTTATTTGTATTGTGTTAAGTAGATTATTATAAAATATGCAAAGAGATTATTTCAACTTGGTACGATTGTCTCTAAGTGGTTTTCTACTATTACCCTATGTTCTCTTGATCCAACCAATTGCTTATTACTATGTATCTAAAGAACAAGCACATACTAAGTTATCGCCAAATGAACTAGATATGTATGTTTTGCCTATTAATGTAAACAGTTGCTTTTTAAAGTTTCAAAAACGAAAACTACGTCAGATTTTCTAATCTATGGAAATTCCTTATCGTTCAGCAGACATTAGCATACCAAGTGGAAATGCGGGCAAATTATGCTAATAATAGATAATATACAAAAACGTTGTTTATTTATCGGAAATATTCAGTATGCTTGATACTGTGTCCTAGTTTTGCTTCTATTCAAGCTACACACCACATTCTAAGTTTTAAATGATTTTTTTTCTAATGCACACATATTTTAAAAATTCATTAGGATTACCACATTTTTTTATTATTTACCAGTTGTAGATATGAATTTACATTATATTCTATTTTATTCCGTTATCTATGTTACTACGACAAATATTAATTAAACACGGAGATGTCATTTCGTTGGTCCTTATCGTCAATGGTCGCAATTACAAGGTAGTTGCTTCATATTTCTCAAATTGAACGCTTCTTCGTTAATACAAGACGGAAAGGAACATCAAAAGAATAACAATATTACATGTATTTGAAAAGGCGCAATCTAGTCGGTTTCTCTTAGCTAATTGCGACATAGTGCAAAAGGAGAATGAAAGCACAGAATAATGCAAAAACGGACGACGAAATTTGAGTTTCGAGAAATTTATTGGACGTTAATGAATATCATTTATTATACCTAATTTCAATGTTAGATTCATATCTTTGCGAAGACTGTAAACCCATATTGCGTCTAATCAGGCTGCTAAACAAGAATATTTGATTAATATTTTCTGACAATTCATGTGGAATTATACAATCCTACAATTAGTTAGGAGTCCTAGCTTAGGACTTGAAAGAGAAAAAAGTATCGTATATAGTTCTGGATACCTCAAATATTAACGACAGTGAGAAGTAGGTTGCTAATTTCTCCCCACTACAATTCATCGTTTATCCACTAAAGTGTTATATCACAGCGTTAAAACTTTAGCTCAATGCATACCACGCTTATGGCATGCAACGCGTATTGAGAATTGACTCATGCATTTCCTTTAAAAAGTACGATACCGCACTTCTGTATTTATTCTATGTGGTAATTACAAATAATTTTTTGCGACGAATTTTGCTTGGTAAATATCATTCTCGTTAATATATTTTATATATGGATCGGACACATGTTTTAGGATAAAAAATAAATCACTTTACCAAAAATCCTAACAATAACCAGTAGTTCCAAACAGATGCCCAAGCACGTCAGCGTTTCTATTATAGTTATCTTCTTCAGAATGTTCACGATCTTACTTGTTAAATTCATCGGCCACTTGAACTATCATGAGGTCCTTGGTGGTAGGCAATATATTACGGTTGACACTTCACGTAACCCCTAATAATCGAGAGACGTTAACGTAGGTGATCGCGGTGCAAATACGTGGGGTCATTATTATTCGCATCCACGTATCATAAATAATTGATGTAGGTACTACTTACGCAACGCCCCTGCCTACGCCGAGTTTGCTGTTTTACGGGAATAATCAAACTTGTATTTACAACGTTTGATTCGATTTGAATAATTCAGAATACATTAAAACTTGGAATTGTTGTTATCTTTAAAAACATACCTATATTATCACCTAAACTAAATTTATAAGCATGCTTTTGCTTTTTTAAATTACTGGAAAGAGATAAGAGTAAGGAGACTCTTTGGAAAAAGTAATTTGTGGAAGATCGTTGAAAAAGATTTTATGTTTCAGTTTTTTTTATTAGCCAAAATTCTTCCATTGTAATTTTAAACTACATTAAATTAAATTTTATTTTACTATAGGTATATACATACATATGTGAATCCGTTAACTCAAAACGCTACAACTTTTAATTAATTTGGGACACATGTTTCGACGACGCGTGGGTATTCATCATCAACTCAATACTCAATGGTATTGGGTAAAGGTCTCCCTAATTAATTAAAAGTTGTGCTGTTTAGAACATCATATATAATTTTGTTTGTTTAGCTTTCTCAGAAAGAAAGGAAGCTATAGCACTTTAGACTAGAAAATTTGTTTTTGGTTATCAAATACCGATATTAGTAAATATGTATTGATGATGTAGCAATAATTTTTTCATTACGACTTTATTTTCTTTTTATTTATTATTATAATTTTATTATACAATTAAATTACAACAATATGTACATACGAGTATGTAGAGCAGCCTTAACGGCAATAAAATGTTGGTTCCAAATATGGTCCGCTAGGCAGAAACACACTTTTGTACATTTGGAAAGGAGAAGGACTTTAAATTTTGTCGACAATTATTAGCTATGTTAATGGTGCAAACTCTTCGCCAATAAGTATCAGCAACAAATACCAGTATGTTGTATTTTATATGATAACATTTGATTTAAGGTAAAGTTGTCTAAAATGGAGAACATTATGGGGTATTATTTGAAATAATAATAAATCAACAACTTAGAAACTAAGAAATGTTTGATTTACTGCATATGATAGAGTTGCTGTTGATGTTGTAAACGAAATGGAAATCAATTATTTTGTGCTGTACCAATTTCTTCGTTGTTCTAATGCAGCGCATTCAAATACAACGAGGTAGGCTGTCTCCTCCTCCTCATTGCATGGTCTGCAAATTGGTATGGACAGAGAATTGAACTTTGCCTCCAAAATTTACGCCAACCTTGCCCTCATAGAAGGTACTTTTAGTCCAATGTTGACGGTACTTTCACACACTGGACCGCTGTCAAGGCACCTATACGAACCTCTATATCTAACATGTTGATGATCATTCTGCTGGAGACGTATCTCCATTCCAATTATTCTCAATGTATGGAGACATTACAGTATAATATATCGAACATTGAGCCAACATAAGCAAAGTAGGTGCCAACATTGGCTACCATATGTAGTGACAACTAATTAAATACTAAACTTTGATCACTGGTGCTGTATTTCCAGCAATCATGAATTCTGCTGCATAAACACGCAGGTTGTTAAATCAAACCATTATCCGATTCTATTGTTTGAATACATTTAGCGGATTTAATTCTCCAATATATGAGGGGGTCAGGGGAAAAGTGACAATTCGGTACATTGCAGTAAATAAATGTTAAAGTTCAAGTTAATAATAAATTCGGTATAACAGCAAGACAATAAGTATTATTTGTAACGACTCTATTAATGTTACCAACTGATGTGTATATACTTGAACAACTGTTTTATGTATAGTTGATTAATAAAAAAAGGAAATTCTCATACATATGTACTACTTATGTACATAATTTGATTCGAAAAAAAGTGGAATAAGTGTAAATTTTTTATTTAGTAATACAAAAATACATTTTCATACAATTTAATCATAATCTGATTTGCATAGGTGGTCTCCCTTTACTCTTTAGAGACCAGTCTGCCTCCAAAAACTCAAAGGATTCAGTCAAAGTATTCTTAAATGTCATAGAATACGGATTACATTTTTCCACTCTTAACTACTTTATAGTTCGCTAAGCAAAGTTTTGCTTTTCTTTATCTTTCTTTAAATTGGGCGATATTCCATCTACATTAGAAAATGAGAAAAATTCTTTTGAGGTCATTTCCTGGACATAGAACCTCTTAGAAGTTTCTTGGACTGCTTTTGTCCACTCATTTGGTACAAAAACATATTGAATAATGACGTTTGTGTTTTTCTATGAGCCCAAAATCTTCGTCGCATTCCATGTATGTGTGACCCGGTTTCAAGAATTTATGTTCGACAGTTTCTATATTAGTATTGTATGTACATCCAGAGCTTTAGTATGTTTTTGTTCTTATTTTGGCCCCCACAAGGGTCACTAAAGGCTATTATATCTTTGGTGGATGGTGGTAATTGCTTAATAAATTTTAGCAGACATGAAGCTACCTCAGAAGAATCTCTAGAGGCAATGCTTTCGTCCCACATATACATATAAGCCTTAGTGTTTCCTAGATCGTGTATGCCAAAATTGTAAGTCCATAAGGTCCTTAAATAGTACACCTTATTTGTGGTTAAACATGGAGTGAGTAGTGTTTTTTGGAGATCGAAGCATATGGCTATAGTTCCATTATTTTTTAATTGCTGAGCAATTAATTTTGCATTTATGGTGCTTCAGATTTACAGTTACAGATTTATTTTTTTGTGATACGGCAGTATTATTTCTCCTTAACGGTTTTGTATTTTAACACAGGATGTAATAGATGCTGTCTGTAGATTCCTATTCCCTAATTTCTAAAAATGTCAAAAATTCTTAAGGCAGCTGCTACAGATATTTCGTTACATTTATAACGACAACTATGAACAAAATATTTAAATTGTTTTTCATCTTTTAATCGATTTTTATGTCCCAAGTACGCCTTTCCACTGTTTCTCAGCATTTTCTTAATTTCTTTTTTATGTGTGTCTGGTTTCCTTAATCGCTTTTTTCCCTTGACTAAATGACTTTCCAAATTTTCTTTATTAATGTTAAATGATGGTTCTGAAACACCATCTTCCTCTTCGCTGGTACTTTCATCAGGAAAATATGTGCTGTCTACATCTGAATCATCAATATCTGTAAATTCTAAGAGAGTGGGGTTAGATATGTAGGAAATTTTGAAATCTGAATAATTAACTAACCCAATAAACAACCGAATTTCAGCAGGGCAGTACAGTTTTGATAGCAGTGTAAACACAAAAACTGCAGAACTACCAATGGTAGTTGCTGGTGTATATGAATAGTTTTTGTGAAAAAGTGGTACAAGTGCACTTAGCCCAGTTTTCTACAGGGAAGATAGTGCCATTTTATGAGAGCTTATACTATCTGATCATAGATGTCGGCGAAATATAAATATGTTACTCATAAACGCTTTTTCCTTAAACATACCCCTATTTTAACTTTCTCGTTTTGTAGTTAGCTCACATACTGGAAAATAGTCACTTATACCACTTTTCCACTGACCCCCTCATATCACACGGCATCTGTAGTCATGGGAATCAATATTGACGAACAACTTACAAAACATAGATAATCTTATAAGTGTGTGTCGGCTCTGTTTGAAGCAGCATGTACGATCTAGTGTAAGAAAAAAAAATGGATGATACAAGATAGCCAAGATTAAATTTTTTGTGACTGATTTTTGTTTAATCTCCCATTTTACCCTATAGTTTACAGAAATCGAAAATCTAATGATTATACAAGTCCAGTGTCAAGGAAGACAGCTGCTATGTCGTGAAACATTCTCGTACCTGATGCATCGCCGTCACTTTAATTTTGTTATGCAAACTTATGCAGCTTTATCAACTTCTAACCGAGAACGCTTTATAAGCATAATACCCTTTCGCTGACTATAAATACGGACCTAATATAAAACGAAATAAGCTGCTGCTACTGACAAAGTCGAGCGACAAATTGTATCGAATGACGTTATATAGACCCCATTCAAGGATTTTCACAAAGTCGCATGTTCTTTTTCTGAAAAACCAATAATCTCGATTGAAAATGTCCGGAATATTTTACTTATCTTGCTTAAAGGCGGTCGTTCTATTCAATTTTGTCAATGCACCTTTTTGCTTGTAAAGGAGGAAAATGTGGCCTGCATAGAAAGAAATTGTCTTGATTTAATTTTTGTGCTATTTCGTTCTATATATGTATATCTTTTAGTCTTAAGGCTTCTTTCTTATGTTTCAATTTTTCCAAAATGTGAATCTAGTTATGAAACAGAATGGCTAATATTCTATCAAACTTTAGCTGATAGAATTCGATATATGTATGTATTTAAATTAAAAAGTCGGATAATACATCCCAAGCCGATGATAATATGAAAAATTGCAACTAAATTTTCACAGCTATGAAATAAGACCAAACAGTTTCATAAATAAGTTATACTTAAGGTTTCAAGCTCATAAAGTAACTGCAAAATTAACTACTTTCGTTTAGGTCTTCACACCGTTCAGGTAAAATATTTGAGCTGTAGCTCCAAATCCAATTTTCTCCAAATTAAATTCTGATAAACGGCCTTCTACTTCGAAACTATTCGTAGGTAATACAATCTAAATTAATGATACAAAGTTACATTGACAAGTGCTCCCGCCTCTTTCAATGCAGATTTCGTTCTACCGTAGTAATGGTTATCGGATAGCCTTGTCATACAGATAATATCCATCCTTCATTACCGCTAAACTATAATATATTTCCACTAGACGGCCGAAGTTAACCGTTGTACTCGACATGTTGCTGCTTTCCGCTACAGGGCAACATTCGAACTCATCCAGGACATTTATCTGGTACCAGTATCGACACCGGCTGTATATACATACATAGTAAATAATCTCGAAACTAACATCTGGTGAAAATAGAGGTTTTATCCTAAGGTAGATTTTCGATCGTGTCGGTCTATATTAAAAAGCATTAGTTGTTTAGCTGCTGCTTCCAACGACTCCTTCTGAAAGAATATTAGAATTTATTTGAAAAATTACTATCTCTTGTCTTAAAAATTTTACATAAGATGCTGCTTCTATAAGAAATGCTATCCTCAAAAACGCTAACATGATCTATCTATAATGCTCACTTTCCTTAGACGATGTAGTTTAAGAATATTATACTTCCCCACATTGGTGTTGTCTTTGCATTTATGGAAAACTAACGGGTAGACCGACATATTTGTGACAAAAAGCCTTAATGTTGCTCAAGTAATATTTTCAACTAAGTTTTATTAACTGAATAACAGTAATTTAAAAATGAGAATCGTACAATTTGTTTGCAGCTATTTGCGCTATTCTGTTTCATAAATTTTCAACTACCTACAAGCTGCAACACGTGTCCGTTTAGGTTGACGCCGCCTAACATATAGCCTAAATTAAATCTTCTATATTTTCAACAGGCGGAACTTCGTAGAGGCCACAGTACCCTGCTTCCGCGACTTATCCAGTTTCTTGAATAATTTTCATTAAACCATAGTCTAACTACAGTAGGACAATGACTTGGAACCCCATCTTGTTGCATCCACATATCCCGACGAACTATAGTAGTATAGTATATTATGTACAATACCTGCCCAAACATTCAAGGAAAACTGAGTTTGATAGTTTTCGTGGTGCAGGGCATGAGGATTTTCATGTGCCCAAATATATTGGTTGTGAACGTCGCTTCGTCTGTCCATATAATGTTATTTACAGATCTTACATTTCCTCTGTATTATTCTAATAACCAGTTGCAGATGTACGTTTTTCCAAATCTTCCGCCAATAAATGCTGCACTCTTACTTGATGCAGCAGCAAAGTTTTCTCCATTAAATTTCTCGTCATCGTATCCAGGAAATTCTGCTTAAAAAGTATAAACTTTAACCCTTTCGTGCAAGAAAATTAACATTCAAAGACCTACTTCTTTTGTAAATTAACTTTAAGCATCCATAAAGGAAAAGTTCTATCTGAAGCTTTATTTGCATTCCGTGTATATCACAGCTCCATCAAAGTATGTTGTATATGCATTATTTAACTAATCTTGCCTTCAAGTAATTTTCTTTGGAGGGAACTTGTAATTGATCCAGTTTATCACACCTTTTCACCCTCCGGTTAGTGCTGACAAGTAAAGTACGATCGGCCTACGCTCATGACTCACATGAAACTCGTTCGAATGATAAACGACTATGGATTTCGCCGAAAAATGTCGGTCGAAACACAAAACGAAGGGCTGCAATTGATGTATGATTTGCTCCCTGAACTGGAGTTAAAATAAAGCTTGGTGGGGAAAATACATCATTGTTTAGCTTATTTATTTGTATTGAGAATAGAAACCACAACAAACTCAATATATTATCATTTCGTTGTCGCCGTCAGTTACCACAGTCACATGTTGGTAGCAAGTTTTAAATATAATTAGAAAGTTTTTTGCGAACATTTTTAGGAATAAATATATAATAGGTAACGTAAGTGATGGCTAAAGGTATGGTATTTATACATATATGTATTTTTATTTTGATATCTTAGGTAATAATCTCAAAAATTCGCAATAGGTTCTTGAAACAATATAAAGGCGAAGAGCTTTTTAATCCTTTTTGGGAAAAGGAAAAAGTTACTGGGAGTAATATCTAAAGAATACGAATGTTTGAGGGACTCATACTTACATGTACGTTGTTCATCAAAGGCGAAAGTTGGGTGACCCCTTATGACAATTATGCCTTTAATGTCACAGATCGGAAACAAACAAGATGTTTCTTGTCTATTGACGATCAGGATTGGCCTTATCATGGATTTTGGTCAACCGGATATATTGTTTACGTCTTGTACAGGGTTCTCCTACGGTCTGCTGAAGCAATATTCACGTTTCAAAAAACGATGTAGTACGTGTTTACTTAATAGGCTGGAATTAACTAAGTGAGAGAACTACTACAATGTAACAAGTCTTCCTTTGTTTCTAAGAAATGCCGCTAAAAATATTGCATTCAAACTCATATTGTACAACAAGCCTTTTCTTAAAGCAGTAATAATAATAATTTCGAAATAATAGTAATGAGTATCCTAAATTTTACGTTCAAACATTTCCGCAGAGAGGAATCAAAGTCTCAAAATTGTGCATACAGGCAAGAAACACGTGATGTCAATTGATTATTGGATATAGCTTTCGTTTAAAATTTTTTTTGTAAGCCATATGACTGCAAGGTTTAATATGCTCCGAGATTGAATGGAAGAGCAGCTATCTCATGCGGAGAGAAGCTTCAAAAAGCTTAGTGGGCATTTTGTCTATTGCTCCAATGATCGGAATCATTCGTACCTGTCGTTGATTTCATATAGTTTTCACTTCTTCCGTTAAAGCAAAGTATTTTTCCAGCTCTTCTGTTTGCTTCCTCTTGATGTTTTCAGTTTCAGAGACGGTTACATCAATTAGGTATGTCGTCTTGTTGGTCTTGTCGATTATTACTATGTTCGGTCTGTTATTATTTCTCTGTTCCAATAGATCGTTCAGGGTTTAGTTTCTACTACTGCAGGTGGTGAGTATTTGTAGTATGCTACCTTTGCGGAGGGGCGGATCTTCAAAGTTCTGTCGGATTTCTTGATGTAGGATTTTAGTTATATTGTCATGTCTCTCGGTGTATTGAATACCTACCCCTATCAGGCTGCATCGTACTAGCATCCTCATATTGTTTCACGGTTTCCTGCTCATAATCTGTATACCTCCGCCTTGTGGGTCACGACTTTCATGATATGTTTTCTGTAATATCTAGTAGCAATTATCTGATCTTGTATAGAGCAGGCAAATCCTTCTGTCTATGGGAATATGCTAGAGTTAGTCAAATAACTTAACAACGATTAGACGTTGTTGTGTAACTCCCTGATCCATTTCTACCACTTCTCTATGCATACTACTTTCCTCTTACCAAGGATTTAATTTCGAAGGCTCACGATGTGCTTGTAACTGGCATTAAGGACTGATGGTATTATTATTAATTCTTGAAGAATGGAATTAATTTTCTGCTATTTAGAAAAAGCAAAGTGCTTGTTATTTCACTACTAAGTGTTAAGCATGCAAACCAGGCAACGATATTTGATGCTACTTTATTAGCTAGCAATTGTTATAGCATGGTATTCTTATTCTTTGATCTTAGAACTAAACCAGTACATACTATGTATACTCCAGAAAATGCGATGGAAGTGTGCTTCTCTATTTACTTATATCACAGCAACACGAAGATGTAAAATTTATGAGGCATTGTACAATACAGGAAAGGATGGTGAATCATTCGAACTTCTTTGCGTGTTCTTCAATATTAATCGAGCGAATTAAATGAATTGAAAGTTTCTCATAAATAATTTTGCAAATATATTTGGCAGTTGGTATTATTTCTACCACACAAACTACTTTGCAGGAAAAAAGCGAATAGTACAGCGGCGAGTAGTCATTATCAGACTTGCACGCACTGAACGTGTACTTATGTATATTTTATGCATAAGACCCAATACTACTACATACATACATCCTATTGTCAGCGTGCTTAAATATACAAATTACACCTCTCACTAAGTACTGAACATTACTGATAGAAAATGACAATGACTAGGAATGGTATAGTTTGCTGTGACAAGAGAAATCCTTTAAAATGAAAATCGAGTGCTTCCTACGTTCTGGAAGAAAGTAATTTCAAACTCAATCACTAGTTTGACTTATATTTCCCTTTGCAATTACATATGTTGACTGTGTAGCAAGTTTCCCGATATCAACCGAAAACTTTTAAGAGCGTACGGTATTGGAACCAGCTAAATGGATAGACAGAACACGTTTACTATAGTCTTGTGCAAAGAAACAGTTACCAAGTCCTGTAAAATTTTAATTTTCGTTCATTTGGTTTTAGTTACACCGAACAACATTCAGAATTCAGCTATTGATTTCCAAGAAATTAGAACAGAGTCCAGAAAGTCTTTTTAAATCTCGAATTGGAAAAGGGTCGAATAATGAGTTTTCCTTCAGGTTCATGATTAAGATAATTAATTTACTCGAAACGTGACAATTGTTTAAAAGGTAGCAGCCTTATTTACTGATTTTAACTAGAGGCTAGAAAATTAATTTCCTGCAATTGACAGTTACGGTAATTGTTATATGTGCTTGCGTAATTAAGTGTACAGTACATTGTTATTATAATTAAAATAAGTAGATGTTATATAAAGTGAGCTCTTACGTAAACAACTAACAACTAATTTTTAACTAATATACGAAGAAGCTTTTTCATATTAGATTAATTAGGTATACATATAAGATATAAATCGACAACACATGGTCTTGTGCTTTAAATTCTATGGCAGGCGTTGAAAGGACGTTTCGTGTTCTTAACAGGTCTTGTCAGTACAAGAGGATATTAAATCTTAATATTTTCGCATTGCTTTTATAGTTGAATATAATACTATTTATACTACACACAATGAATATTCCAAGGTTAACTCCGTTTGCAATATATCAATTACAGCAAAACAGTATTTGAACTGAATTGAGTATGTTAATTAGATATTCCTTTCATCAGTATCAGTCACGTCAAGTGCTTCTGGCGTAAGCTAAATTACATTACAACAAATTGCGTCATACCTCGAGGAGGAATAGCAGGTTACCGCTTCATATAATAATTATAGCAAACAGTAATCTAACAATAATATACACACAGAATGTCCTAGGATTCTATTGTTGCAACACTTATTTCAATATGTGTGTAGTTGTTTTTGAGGAAATTTAAAAACATATGTTGTCAATAATTCAAATAATTATTTGAAAACTCTGAACATACGGATGAGTCACGTGTTATAAAAAAAGTTTAAAATGGTTAGAAGTATCTTGTGGAACAATTTATAACATTTTAAAATGTAGTCTTCAAAACAGAAAAAGGTGTTAAAGGATTCTCAAAAAGGTTTGAATTTG
>SMLS01073437.1:0-15208 GCA_004785975.1 Popillia japonica | reverse complement strand
GCCAAGTTTTAATTGAGTCCATCTCGACCATTATTCTAATCTGGGAACCGTTTATCCGATCATTTGAATAATTTAACCGGAGATTATCGAATAGATTAATGGGGTTTACGTGCTGCATGGGTATGTGATAGTATATTTAGAAGCAACGATAGAGTTATTTATTGTGTGTATTCTTTCGGTAGGTAGCTTAACATAATGCAAATGTATCGTGTACAGAGTCAGCTTTTATAGCTCAGAATAATACTAATTACCATTATTTGAATAGGAAATTGCCAATTCAATTTTTAATTTGACTTTCTCTTAGTACAGAACCTGGAACAGTAAGTACTGTGTAAACTATATTTGTGTAGTCGCTGCTGATACAATCACACAATTGCACAACTCACTCACAAAAGAAATTTATCTGGTTAACCAGGTTTTAAAACGAACATCTTGTAAATGGGCTTCTGCTGAATGGTTTCACCACAGTATAACCAGTATGGACATTTGTGTCGGCACCTTTGATCTTTTATGTATATTTTTGAATAGCCTCTAAGTATACAGTGAAGTTAGGGGCATCTTAACGGGATCAAATCAATAAAATTGAATGTATGCGAAACCGCGAAAATGGTAATTATTTTGATAATTGAAAAAGTAACATTGAATTGTAAAAAGGAAATGTAACCCTCGCCGGCTTACTTTTATTTCCAGAGTAGGTCGGAATAAAATACACACCGTCTTCTTAACAACACTTTATTCTGTATCTAACTTCATCGTAGTGATATATAAAAGTAACTAAATACTACCAACTGTAAATAATACCCTTGTTTAACAATATAATTATTTATTCAATTTAATTGGAAGGTTTAACGGAAGTTAAACGTAAAAGTTGTAATATTAAAAGTATGTTATTACATGCATATTGAAGCTAAAAAGGTTTAGTAATAAGATACATAAAACAAACCAAATTACGAAAAGTACCTATTATAGCTGACTACACTTATTCCTATACTATATACACGTTACGCACTACACTATATACATATGTAAACAAAAATTGTATAACATATACCGAACACTTCTTTATCAAACAGCACGATAAATAATTATGAGCGATGAATTCTTCTCAAAACACAAAACATAAACAATCCGCCATACTGTTAAGATGAACTATTCGCTTCTGCGCACAAAATTGGGCAATGAAAATTGGTCAAATGTCCTTATTGTTTATACTGTGGTTTCACCGCGTAACTAAAGCATCTCTTGATAGATTGAGTATTATAAAGTCGCGGAGTAAGTAATCTTTTAAACTTACGTTAAATGTTACGGCTGTTTTTAAGAGAACAGTCGTTCAAAAATTAAAACTTTATTATCTGGTAGAATAGACACAAATAGAGAAGTACGTATGTCGTCATCGGCACAAAGGAACAATTTTCGTCGGTCGAGTCTATTATTACGCGGTATTTGAAAAATAGGGGTGGAAAGGTATCAGTTCAGTAGCGTGCTATAAAATAGTAGCGTCTGTAATTGTTGTGATTATCGTAGTTGTTGACGTTGTGGTTATTGTAATCTAAGACACGTTATCGTTACTATCGCTACGAGATTTTTTTTTTTATTAATTTCCATTAGTTCACATTCGTGAAACTTTTTGTTTTATTTTTACCATTTTAAGCACGTTTATTTTTTTAAACTACCGACGCTACTCATACATTTTGCTCGCGCAACTAATGATGACGACATATGTACTTCTCTATTTGAGTCTAAAAGCTACATACAAAATACTACTACACATTATATTAATAAGGGGTCCAATCGCCAACGTTGTTGATAATTGCCTCACATTGCCATGCTTTCCACTAACATCTCTGCATTAGATGTTTGAAGAAAGCGCCATATTTTGCGAACATGGTGAGATAGCTGTTTTACGAAAGATATATAATGGATATAATATATATATATATATATATATATATATATATATATATATATATAATGGATAATGGATATAATGGATAATCGAGGTCAAGTCGACGTGATTTACACGGACTTCAGTCGTGCTTTCGATACAATAGATCACGGAATGCTTCTTAAAAAGCTCTCTTGTTTTGGATTTAGCCCATCTTTACTTAAACTTTTGCAATCCTATTTAAATAACAGATGCAATTACGTCTTTTACAATGGCTTCAAATCATATGAATTTTGTCCTTCATCCGGAGTACCTCAAGGCTCCAATTTGGGCCCTTTACTTTTTAATCTTTTTATTAATGACCTTCTTGAATCTTTTTCGTGCCCTGTTCTTGCTTATGCGGACGACCTCAAAATATACTCTTCTATAAAGACCTGGAACGATGTTTTACATCTTCAACAAAATATAAATATTTTATCTGATTGGTGTTCCAACTCCAGTTTCAAGTTAAATATTAGCAAATGTTGCTACATTACTTATACCAGAAAATCAAGTTATATACCATCAACTTACTGCGTTGGAAATAATTTGTTGAAAAAGGTCGAAAGTGTCAAAGATCTTGGAGTATTTTTTGATTGTCGCCTTAACTTCTCCAATCATATTAACTATATTTGTGCTTCAGCTTCAAGAACATTGGGTTTTGTGATGCGCTGCTGTAAATATTTTAACAACATGTTGCTATTGAAAACGCTGTATTTCAGCTTCGTTGTTAGCAAGTTAGAATATGCTTCACAAGTCTGGTCGCCAAAATACATTTACTTACAGCTCTCCATTGAAAAAGTGCAGCGCAGATTTCTAAAATACCTTTCTTTTAAAATTACTGGAATATATCCTCAGCGTGGTGTGGATTACACATTACTCCTAGAAGCACACGGTGTTCAGTCCTTAAGCTACCGCAGAGAAGTTCAGGGTGCGAGGTTCATATGGAAGCTCTCTAACGGATGGATTGATTCGCCATATCTCCTTTCCTGTCTGAACTTTTTCACTCCTAGAATCTCCTCTCGTTCTTCTCCCACCTTCTTTTTACCTTTCTCTAGGACCAACATACTTCAGAGTTCCCCTCTGGTGACGATGTCTCGAGCTGCGAATCTGCACTACGACGATATTTTCTTTTCTTCTTGATTCATTTACTATTTGTAATTTTTTTTTTCTCTTTATTTCATGTTGGTTTATACATATATTGTATGTATGTACTTTATTTGTATTATGTCCTGTAATTGGTTAACTGTTAGACAAATATATCATATTATTATTATTATTATTATTATTATTATATATCCTTTCTTCTACGAGTAAAGAATATAACAAGAGATAGTATAAAGTGGTGGGAATATATCGATCTTTTAGACGGAAGTAACCACATTGTGTCAGGTCAGTTATTACAATATGGCGGATTGTTATGACTTATGAATGTATAGCTGCATTGCGAAATATATATAACATCGTCAATAAGACAATGTTTTTTCATCGATTCTATATGTATGTCAAACAGCTGGCATTGTGTTGTTTACTCTATGTATCCAGTGATGCAGCAGTATTTCTCTTTAATGAATGTTGGTTGATATTTTCTATTGGCCAACAGTTGAATTGCGTAAATTATACATAGGTACGTTAACCCAATTTTTAAAACATTTTAAAGAAAACTTAAAGCTTTGTATAATTAATATTACAAGAAAAGGTAAGTATTACTTTAATTTTTAAAATGGAAGTTTCGTATACAAGACAATTAGGTACGTTTATGTATTGCGACAGCCATATTTAGTTACCACTTTGGTCAACAACGTATATTTTTAACTCGTTGGCTTTCTTTGACGTTTACGTTTCATAATGGATCATACATTTTCGATAGGATTCGCTTCCGGTGACTGTAGTGGCCAATCCATGGTTACTAGGCCATTTTCCAATCTGTGCAGATGTCTGCGATGTTTTGGGACTCTATACATCTTCAGCAGCAACTTAAACGGCACAATGGAGATTCAGCTGTATAAAACAGAACTTCTGAGCTCGGTAGAAAAGTGGTTTGGAGGCTCACATAAAATGTCACAAAAATCTTCCCCATAACAGCCAGCTCACCATGTTCGCAAACTATGGCACTCTCTTCCAAAATCTAATCCAGAGAAATTAGTGGAAAGCATGCGCAAACAATGTGAGGCAATTATCAACAACGGTGATGATTGGATCCCTTATTAATATAATGTGTAGTAGTATTTTGTATCTAGTTTTTACCAGTTAATAAATTTTTAGTTTTTGAATGACTGTTCTTTTAAAAACAGCCGCCATGTTTTTACTGAGCAGACTGTACTTAGCCTCTGTAAAACAGACAGTTAAGACTGCTGCCTCCTGTTCTTCATATCCAAGCAGCAAATCTCCTGCAATTTGTCGGACATGCGACAATATTTTCTAATACCAAATACAAGTCTTAAAAAAATGTGAACCTTTTGTATCCTTTTTTATCAAGACAATCCAGAAAGGGACCGTATACCGAGCAACAGTAATTAAATTTATTTACAACTAAAGTGTTGCGTAACATAACCTTTATATTTTTGTCAAATAAGTGTCTATTCGAATAAATTACTCTCATGTTAAGGTAGCACTGTTGTATTACATTTGGAACATGTTTCTTAAATTTGAGTGACCAATCTACTTGTATAGTGCGGTCTAAGTTTTTGATTGACTCTACTGGCGTCAATATGGCGTCAATCCGTAATTATTTAGATGCATATCTATATTAGCTAATACTCTGCGACGAGTGTGGCCACGACCACTCTTCCTATAAAACACTATAACTATTGAGTTACTAGAATTGCGAAAAAAGAACGTTTTTCTGCCTGAAAAGAGAGAAAATTCAAATCATTGTTCATTTGCGTACATATGTACAGTTCTTTCGTTTGATCTTTGCCGAAAAGTCGTCCGTTATCCATTATAAGCTAAGCCACACGATTATGTGTTCTGCTAGACTAACATGAAATTTAGAAAGAAACAGAGAATGGCAGGTTTGTCTGATTCGACTAGATTCTTATCGAAAAAATGGCGGAAATTTATGACGTATGGGCAAAGGTTAGTTAGGTTAATAGTAAAGGGATAATCTGAAAGATAAATTTGACATCTCCGGCAAATAACAAGCGTATTATTGTAAACCCAATAGAAGGTTAACCGCACCTGTTACCACAGAAATGATTGCAAGGGACACATTTCCGTTAGTATTGGAAAACGACGACTAAGAACAGCGAATCCGCCGAATCCGCATGAGGATATTGCGGTAAGAAAACCACTGCTGCGCCAGACAAAGGAACAGCAGCGAATGCAGTGAACCCAAAAGACTTCGCAACTGGACAGTGATTGTCGTCTTCCCAATATTAAACAAAAAAAGGCTACTTCTTTGTGGTTGTTTTAGTTATGCCGAGATATGAGATCTAAGAAAAATTGAAGCGACTATCGGAAAAAAAATCCAAATATTGCAGAATAATGCAGTCACGTCCAGCAAACGCTTAATCTGCCACAATTGTGTGTGTATAAATGACAATAATCCCAAATATACAGCAACGCCATGCAGAGACAATTTAAACGATCTACAGCAAAGAAAGAGTCTGCAGTTAATGAGATGGTCACCACAAAGTCTAGTCATTAACATCATTGAAGTGCTATGGGATGAATTGGATAGAAGAATCGGCAAGACCTGTCATCATCCACAACAGATTTCTAGAATAATTTGGGAGAACAGTGCACCAATATCAGACAGTTTTGGAAAACCTAGTACGTAAACGGGATGGCCAGAATTCTCTTAAGCTGTGCTTCGTACGACAAGAGGATTCTGTAACGAACAGAAAATTTAGTTATTATTACCGTATATATAAATTTTGTTAGAATTGCTTTTGTGTTTGGTGTTTTATGTCACAAATACATGTCTGTAGGATTTATATTAATCTATTTTATTTTAATTTAACTTTAATATCATATAATTTATGAATTTGCAAAAGAAATTCCCATAGGAAAGGTTTGAAACTTGTGTTCCATAAAAAATTGAACTATTCAACCAAATCAGTAAAAAACGATAACTCATAATAACATCAGCTATACAAATACAAACCCAAATAAAAATGATATCGGACATGAAATAGTGTATCTGTAGCTTCAGTATCACGTAATTCAAATACTGAAAATTTCAACTTCTAAACGTTAAACCTACGACACCTAACTGCCATTAGGTACATTTATGTGCATACCATATTTCACCAATATTACTACTTCTTTACGCTGAAGTGGAAACCGCAACCGTTTCAATTCCACCAACATTTCTTAGCGATATAGCGAAAAACTATATATATTTTGCTGATATTTTACTTACATTTGCAGTAGGATTACCATTGTTCAATAACTTGTCTAGTTTACTAATTTTCATTCTTCAATTATGCTTAATCTACTAAAATTTCATTTCATTATGCTACTGCAGTACGGTTTTCTACCACAACGCTAGATACTTTCAAAAGCTTTAACTGGATATCTACTACTTTAACCGGAAAAATCAACAGCAACCATATCCGAACATAGAACACAGAGTTAGTATCATCACATTTTTCCAGCACAAATGTAAAAATCGTGTAAATCCGAAGGAATGGAAGCCATATATTTACTCTTGGAATTTATAACAATTCCAATTAACGTGCTCTTAAGACAAAACATTCCTACTAGAACCAGGTAAAATACTCTCTCCCAGAAGTAATAACACGAACAGGGAGGGAAAAGGTGAGATATTAATCAGGAACATCAATTAGTTATAAATATAAAAGAGTCGTAAAGAATCAGGAGTGAAGTTGCTTATCTAGATGAAGTGTCACGATCTAGTTTATACCTGCAATTACGATAGATAAATCGTCATAAAGTGATAGTGAACTGCAGCCTTGGTTTTGCTCTAACTGGTACAATGTGTTGTATTTTAAAAATAATCTTTATCGATGAAACATACACCAACTCGTTTTCCTAATATAAAGAATATGTGAACTGGTTGTGAATAATATAGTAAGTAGACATTATTTTTGCTATCGAAGTTGTGATTAATATTAAATTTGATCTATTAGACCTTGCTGTTATGGCAAAGTAGTTTTGAAACGATAATGAAGTATACAATAAGACATTATAAATCAACATTGTTTCACTGCATTTTTATGAATGCATAAAAATAAGAAATCTACGTAATTAATACTATAAATCTATAACCTGTAGAGATAATAGGTTTGAAACAAAGGGTTTTGGTTTCATTACTTGCATGTTTTACTCCCACATTCATACTTTTAACTAAGATGCTGATATTTATTGTGTTCGTTGTGTACACACGCAACGAATTTATTTTTAGATATACAGAAAATGGTAATCAGTTCTTTTAAAATTCTCCTGTCCTCTTTATCGTGATAGATTGCGTTTCTGAAAAGAAATATATAAAAACGCTTATAAACCTAGTGTGTGCAATGTACGATTGTGAAGTAAATAAGACCTGTAGGTTTTTGAATTATTACCTACTCTGTGATACAAAAATATTTGGAAACAATAAGATGTTATTCGGCGAATAAAGTAGTTGCAAACATTTTCTGAGTGATAATTAATTGAAAATATGCTACATTGAAATATTGAACTTCTTTACATAAATTATGTCAAAGTTAATACAGCGTATCTACTTTTTTATGGAAGATTTGCTTTCTACACCTTTCCATCATTTCAACATTCAATACAGTTGGAAGGTTCGATTAATATTTCTCCATCCACATCAAATTGGCACATTATCATTATCTGTACTTTTCTAGATCTTATTGCAAAAACAAAATTAAGCAAAATCTTACTAAAACTCAACAACGGTACGAGAGATGTTCACAAATACAATTCTAAATGGTATTGTTATGTCTGATATATATATACTCAGTGACATTAGAAGTGTTACACCCAGAAGGAGGAATTTGTTCAACTTGATTTTTTGGCATCAACATGACTATATTTAAACATACTATGATAAGAATGTCAACTTTTTATGATTTCTACTTTTTTGCAGAAAAAAAAAATCTCTTACTTTTCTTCATGATTTTGACAGTAGTAGAATTGTTGCCTATCGAGATATTAGTTTGTCCTATCGCGAAATTGGCCGTCGTGTTAATTTTGCTGCAATGATGGTAATGCGTGTGTGGACGGAAGAAGACGGAGGAACACGGAGAAGACCAACTGGTCAAGCGAGGCGTACCACAGACCGTCAAGATAGGCGTTTCGGACAACTAACTCTACCAGACCGTTCTGCTACAACGCTTCAAATCGGTAACCAATGGTTTGGCGAAGAAGGTAGACCTGTTACTATACGTACATCGCCGCATTCCAGGCTTTGGACTTGTTTCATACCGTCCACGATTAGTGCTTCCTTGGACTAAATGGACTACTGTTGTCAACGCATGAAT
The DNA here is from genome assembly GCA_004785975.1 of Popillia japonica. Lineage (NCBI taxonomy): Eukaryota > Metazoa > Arthropoda > Insecta > Coleoptera > Scarabaeidae > Popillia > Popillia japonica. The sequence goes on along the minus strand of SMLS01073437.1, from coordinate 6,832 downwards.
TGATGCAGAGAACGGCAGCATTGGGAAACAGAATGGAATAATATCGCCTTCAGCGACAAATCGCGATTCAGTCTAGGTATGCACGGTGTCCGTAGAAGGGTACGACGCCGGCGTGGAGAGCAATGTGATATTGAGTTTTCTGTTGAGAGGCATGCACATAGGACTGTTGGAGTAATGGTTTGGAAGGCTATTGCTTATGGTAGCTGAACATCACTTCTGTTTCGCTGCGCGTCATATTCAAGAGAGGATATCATGGGGAGGAGACTGTCCACCTTGCACCATCGTCCACAAACTTTGGCGCAGTTTATCAACAAAGTTCAAGTTGCTTGGAACGAAGTGTCGCAAACAGATATCGACCATCTCATCGTATCGATGCCCAGACGTGTACAAGAGTGTACTCAGCTACAGGGTTGCCAAACACATTAATCTTTTTTTTGTGTTAAATGTTAACCAAATTTCTTGCAAATGTTATCATTTTACTCCTGATATAAAAACTATCACTGTATATAATTTATTAAATATTAAACGCCTTCAACATTTCTAAGAAAGCAAATGAATTTATTACATATTACTAAAATGGGTTAACATGGGTTGCGTGTATGCATGTATGTATATGTACAAGATTGGTTAGTATAGACTACAAGTATCAAATTCCGAAGACTGTATAATGTGCTTTATAAAAGATTACTCCTTTTATATTATTCAATTCGAGATCATATCATGATACGTACCATGTAGCAAACCACGTAATATTGATTTTCAACTGACCCCGATTTTAATAAAATATCGTAATATTTGTAATTACGTTTGTATACAATATAGACATATTTTCAGTTATTATACCCTTTCACGTTTCATCCAATTTGTACACTGAACATTAGAAAGGTAATTACGTGTCTGGAAAGGAATGTATTTTCAGAGGATTACTTCTCTCATTACTATAGTTACGTAAAATTACGTAAAATCAATATATATGACGTTGCATTAGTTGATTATGTTTTTATGACGAGACGTACGACGTTGACTGGAGATTTATTGATAATTAACATGCAAGCCTCCTTTTCTGGAGTTCAAATATCTGTGAACATTGCCCTAGTTCATTTAGAACTAAGTCAATAAGATAAGAAGGTATGAAGATTTCTCCCACCAGTTGTCTATTACAAAGCTATATTATTAATATTGATTGTTGGTTTAAATAAATAAAAGATCCAAAAGTAATAAAAGTACAATGGTGGCGAAAAGGTTAAACGAATAAGATGTCTTGTATGGCGAAAACAATTACGATTTTGAATACAAAAGAAATATTCATGTACAGATTTAGGTGTAATACCTACGCGGTATGTGTATATTGTTCTACGTGATCGTGTCATTGTGTTTTTTTATTTTAATTCATTTCACGGAACTCTGTATTAATTGCCAATGTAAAACACTCACGCAAGTTAAAAAAAATACAAAACATTTCTCTATTGTAATAACGTTTTTTATCACATATTTATGCAATACATTATAGAATTTTGTATGCCATCTACTATATGGATGTCAGTGAGGCATTAGCACAGTAATAAATAGATTTTGTGTTACATTATTCTATTAGCAGAAATAAGTAGCTAGTGCTTTTGAACAGCGTCCCCATTTAGTACAGTATAATACTAGTATTGTAGGAAATTTTGAGAATAACCTGAAAAATTTGTGAAAATTTGTTAAATTTCTTACCAATAAATTGGTACTAGGTACATAGTACCATTGTTCAAAAATACTCCTATAAATTTGATGATACAATTACAAACAAATTTTAGGAAGAGTAGTGCGTTCTCCATTATATGCTGTAATAGCAAATTTAGCAATGGAGGATGTTGAGTAAACTAGTTTAAACCAACTGAGCTGTCATGTTGGATTTTATAAACACCTATTAGATGATTGCATGCGCTTGATAACAGTTTGCATTTGAAAAAGAAAGCCACAATCTCATAACGCATAATAACACAGGGGATAAAATTACAGTGGTACATAAGACACCACTAGCAACGGATACTAATTTTTTTGTCAAACAATTCGGTAAATTTAAAAAAAAAGTACTTCCTCAATTTAGCAAAGTTATGTCAATTATATAGAAAAATATCCATTACCAAAAAAAAATATTGTTATTATAGAATATGTTACGCAATTACATTTTTTAGTGCGATATCTGCTGGTGCTTCTTTGATATAAGAGTTGATATTCGAGGCTGCAGCGTTGTTTCTGATGTCCGGTTTCTCAAACTGCAACTGGTATCTGGCAATTTAACAAAGACTGATACAGATACATCAGAAGACAACTCAATCAGCTTTTCTTTTTCATGAAGATCAAGTGCACATGAGTGTATATCTTCCAAGAATGGATTATTAATCCAGAGGTTACCTTTACGAGGATCTTCATTTTTTGGGAGATACTTATTCAAATTTTCAGCTAATGTTGCTTTATTATGTTAAATATGACTTCGGGTTCACATCAGCAGCAATCAAAAATCATCTAAAAGAGAAAACATTTCCACATCTTCCTCTTGTAAGCGACTATTCCAAAGAGCTTCTTTTTGAACGCATCCATTTTATTTCTTAAAGTAAAAATATTTGTAACCCTGTAGAGAAGTATTAACTTCATTAAGCAGACTGAATATGTCCGCCATGTAAGCAAGAACTGCCAGCCATACTTTGTTTAACAAAGGCTCCAGTTCAGATTTTCGCTCTCGCAAAAACTGCTTTACTTAGTTCAAAAAGTCGAGAAAAAACCCATCCTCTCGATAACCACCTCACTTCTGCATGGAGAAGCAGATATTGGTGGCGTGAGTTCAGTGAGTCGCGAAGGGCTTTATCACAGTGTTTAGTTTAGTAGAGAGCTTCTTTGCAGCTAGTTGCTCCCGGTGGATCATACAGTGAGTAAACAAAACTTCAGGGTGCGACTTCTTTTAATTTAGCAACTACTCCTGAGTGACGACCACTCATACTCGCAGCACCAAAAGTGCACACTCCGACGCATTTGCTCCAGTCTATCCCCTGCGCGTTAAAATACTCATCAGCAGTAAATATTTCTGAACCAGTGGTTCGTCCAGGTAAGTCGAGGCAACAAAGAAGGTCCTCCCTTAAATCTTCATCTTCACTATACCCCACGATGCAAAGTAGGATTGCCTGATTACTCACGTCAGTCGATTCATCAAGTTCAATCGCAAAATATCTTGATTTTCGTATACCCGTTACGACTTGATTTTCAGTATCGGTGGCCATCTCAACAATTCTTCTCATAATAATGGTGTCCAAAAGCGGTAAGGCCTCTAGTTTTACAGCAGCTTGAGGACTTAAAATTTCTCGAACCACATCTAAGATACAAGGCTTTACTAACTCCTCACCAATAGTAAACGGCTTTTTCGATTTACCTATTCGAAGCGCAACTAAATAAGACGCTTGAATCAGCGAATTGTCATTAGTAGTCATCATTTTCATTTGAATTTTCTGCATTTAAATCTGGTCACGTAATCTTTGAAAAAAGTCTAGTGGCTTATCAGTAACATCTGCATGTTTCGAATGCAAATGACGAGCAAGTTTGGAAGGTTTCATAGATTCATTTGACATAATTTGCGAACATACTACACCCAAAGGCCGAGGCGACAGTTCATTGCCAGTGGCTACAATGAAACCAAACTGTAAATACTTTCTATTATAATGCCTAACATAGTCTCCTTTCCTCTTTTTGGTTTGTATTTTACATTCCGAAGTATCAACGTATTTGTTTTTATGTGTTTTCTCAAAACTTGAGGCACTAGTACTTGGAAAACTTACAGCACCATCCACATCTTTCTCCTGAATATTGCCCTTATCTCTACTAAAGAACGTTAAAAGATTTTGCTGTTTTACTTTTTTGTGTCCATAATGTGGTTAGGATATCAACTTTTACGAAAAAAGTCACTTATTTTTCACAACATGATAAGCCCTACGCAATCGACAACATTTATTGGAGCTAGGCTTGGTTTCATTAGAGAAGAACAGGCGTCATAATTGGCAGTAACCTTTTTTTGTAGACGACCGGTCGTTCCTTAGCGGCCACTTCAGTAGCGGCGTCCATAGTTTCTGCTGTGTTTTGTTAGAAAATAACTTCTTTAAACAGTATTTCTTTAAACAGTATTTTTCTAATTCATAGTTTTGTAACTATTTGGTAAGTAATACATTAATTTTTGATATTTTGTTGTTATTATACATTGTATTTGTATAGTTTTATAAATTATACACCACGGTGATTTACGATTTTACTGAAATTTTTCGCGGACCGACAGGAAATATCTACGGCACGGTATCGGGCCACGGACCGGCGGTTGAAGAACACCTACTATATGCGCAGGCGATCTGTAATGTTTCCGGAATCGACAAGAAAAATACGGTAGCTATCGGTGTAGTTTTTTATTTTTATTTTTCGGTTACACCTCCTAGAAATCGATACGCTTTTTCAAACTGTGCTGTAGTCCACAAATCATATACTAATATTAGTACATGTATGATTTGTGCTCTAGTCTCTTCAAGACAAGAAAACTATTGACAGTAGACGCCTCAAAATTTTGACAGTTACCATAAAAGAGGTTGCCCTTGCCGACCAATAAATTCACTTCGACTTTCATGCGCCATCTCTTGCCGATTCCCGAAACATTTCAGGTCGTTCTCTATCGTACAATTCCCTATATTAACAACTTAAGTCTCAACTTAATTAATAGCGGATTGAAAGATCAGATACAAGTAAAGGGTTTTCAATAAGAAACGAAACCCACGTGATCTTTGACGTAAGACGACGTAAATAATAAGTTGGTAAAACTAAAAATATCCCTAATCTATCTAACCGGTCTAACCTGAGTTGCTAGTCGATATTTGATTTGACAGTTTTTATACGTCTCTGTTTGTGTCGTTCAGTTGTTGCTTAGTTGTGATTATTTACCATATAAACTTAACCTGTAAAATTTTAATTGTCAATATATGTAAATAAAAAATTTTATTTTTAAAAATATGTATTACCATACTGTTAAATGGGTTGCATTGCTAAAAGAGTTCACGTAGGTTTCGGTATTTATTGAAAGCCCGGTATTACATTTACGTATAATAGTAAACATTTACCTATGTACAAATATAAAAATACGATTAAAAATTACTCAAAATAACGTCATCTATAAATTAGACAGCAAAGACTAAAAAATTTTGTATAGGTCAAACTAAACAATATTTAAAAAAACGACTCGGTGCCTCAAAATCTTATTCAACAACAGTAGGCGAAAATTTTGATAATAATATAAATGCAGCCATTTCAAGTACTGCTACATATAGAAGAATTTATGAAATAATTAGTAAATAAAAAAGAAAGATAAGCAGCAACTAAAACTGATACAATCACTTTTTAGACGATTAGTTTGCATGTGTTTGACCGAGCTTAGATCGGAATATCTAGAACCTATCATACTTACAATTAGACAAAGTCATCTCATTAAGTTTTGAAGAAATGTTGATCATATCAAGGTAGCTATTAGCTCGTAAATGATTTTTTTTTGTGGTAGTGATTAACATATGTGGTTCTTACAGAATGCTTTTAATTCTCTGTATTTCAAAACTATCACGATAGCACGTTTATTATTACTATTATTTGATGAAATATTAGATATCGAGTTAGCGCCAAATTATTTGAAAAATTACTGCATACAATTATTTTTCTTGCATTTTAATAAGATTAGGCATCTCTAGTATAGCTCGGAGAATTTAATTTCTGATTGCATTTGAAACCATTTTTTTATCTGTTACCAGGAAAAGTCATCATAAAGTACTCTTTATAATTTAAAACTTTCTCTTCAATAATTGTAGCCAATTTCAACAGAGATGACTTGAACGTCTGTGTTCTTGAAACAACAAGAAAGCAATTAAATTGTATATTAGCATCCCTTTATCGCCCACACGAAATTGGAACTCTGATTCATAACACCTATTGCCGACGCGCAACTCATGTAGGACGATTTTGATATGTGGTTGATGTTAATCAAAATAATTAACAAACGCTTTCCTCATTGGCGGTGCACTTACAAACGAAACCTTTGCACATCTACCTCCTATCCTCTACTTCCTCCCACCACTAATCTTGAAGTAAGAAGCATTAGATAATTGCGGCTAATTCGTTATTTATTACAAGCAGCTTGGAGGTACGCTAATGAGAAGGCCGTCTTTCTCTTTTGTAAAGCCTCTTAATGGAGGAATGCGTGGTTGTTCAATACCGTGTAAAAATGGCGGCGGATATTATATTCCCCTAGTTCAATTATGATATCACTCCAGGTAACATGTGCGCTATTTTCTTAATTACTCACGTCCCCTTAGTTATATCATATTCTAACTTGAAATGAAACAAAAAATTAATGTAAAGGAGTAGAGTGATGGAAGGTATAAATTTAGTCGCGTGTTATATTAAACTGTTCCATCCTCCGATATCTGTGCGTTCTATGTTTACATTATTTCATATTTTGTAGAGTTTAATTCCAAATTAAAGTGTAATTATAAACGATATTTAATAAACGTATTCAAGGTAACTTATTAGAAGAGATGATCATACAGACATATGTATAAGTTTAGTAATAATTGTACCTATTGTAAATTTATACTGCATACATATGTACATACTTGTGTGGAAAAAATATTCAGGAGTGTGAATTTCTTTCTTTTCTATTTTTTTAAATACGCATTTAGCTTCTGATTCGTTTATGTACATAAACATATACGCATCCGACTACAAAAAATTTTCCACAATATATTTTGTTTATTTATTTGTCATATGATACAGAAGGATG
>SMLS01073435.1:0-10938 GCA_004785975.1 Popillia japonica | reverse complement strand
TGAGGAGCAGACTTTCAAAAAGCATTTTGTCCATTAATTCAAATTTTCCGTTTGAGGTGGCGTTGCATAGGTATTTAAAATATGCGTCTTTTTTTATAATACATGGAGTTTCAAATCGCACAAAGTCCCCGTTAAAATCAAGCGTAAAAATCACCTGAACACTCAAAATGCATTTTGTCATTTGCTGGATGACAAACACAACGAGTTTTCTCCATATAACGTGAATAAACCTTATTCTGTTGTGCGGCTATTCGCAGTCTTCAGTGTTTGCTTAGTGAGTTTGTGTCAAAATTGGCAAAGAAACAATGGACGTTAATGAAGGTGAGCATCAAGTCGGCGAGGTTGATCGTGGAAGCAGAAAACGAAAACGGAATATGACAAGTCGTCGGCGAAAAAAGGAAGTTAGGTACGTTTTCAATATTTTTATAAATTATGATGTTACTAAAATATCAATAAATTAATATTACTAATTATTATATTTAAATTAAATTTAAGGTATTCAGATCATGATTCTAACTTGGAGAATGGTATTGAACTTTGTCGTCATAGACAAGGTAGTGACTTAGAATGTACTAAAATTTCATTAGATGATATAAAAAAAATTCGTCGAAAATTTTTCCTAGAAGCGGACAAAAATATTCAGGACAATAAACTTGCACAACTTCTGCAAATTGTTAAGCCAAAAAGGAGTAGAAGTCGGAAACCTGATGGACAATCGCATGCGTTTTCTGTAAAATATTTTGTAAGTTCAAAATTTTTATCAAAAACATTTTATTTAAACCCCTTTTAATACCATTACAGCTGTGGAAGAATGATGCCAAAATTGGCGTTTGCCAAAAACTTTTTCTGGGAGTTTTTAGTGTTAGCCAAAGAAGACTTAACACTATTGCTAAAAAAGTAATAGATGGAACTGGAGTTGTTGATCGCCGTGGTGGCGATAGACGATCTCATAAAAATGCAGACAAACTTATGAAGGTCAAAGAATTTATAAGTAAATTAAAAGGTCACGAAAGCCATTATGGGCGAGCAAAATCCAGAAGGATCTATCGCTACAATACAATATCGCTGTTTTGTGGAAGATTTTTAACAATAACACTGAAGAGAAATTTAATGTCAATTACAAATACTTCAGTAGAGTGTTTAATAATCACTTTAACATAGGTTTTGGCAGTCCCGTCACAGATGTTTGTGGATATTGCGTTAGAACTTTAACCCAAATTAGTATTTGCAAGGAACCACGAGAAAAACAGAAGCTTAAAACAGAATTGCAGGTTCATAAAGTTCGAGCAAAAAACTTCCACAAACTGATGAAAGAACAACCGGCTGATACTACTTCGTACTGTTTTGATTTACAACAGGTACAGCCACTACCAAAAGTGCCTACTCAAGACGATTTCTATTCCCAACAGGTATCATTCTATTGTCTTTGTATAACCGAAAATACAGACATAAAAAATCCAGTATTTTATACATGGTTAGAGACTGAAGCAAAGAGGGGTGCTGCAGAAGTTTGCTCCGCATTACGTCACTTTCTTGAAACAGCCAATTTTACAGCAATTACTAAAAAGCTTAGGTTGTTTGCAGATGGCTGTTCAGGGCAGAACAAAAACTGTCACGTAATGCACATGCTAATGTTATGGTTAAATAAAGACGCTCCAAAAATGATTCAATCTATAGAAGTAATATTCCCTGTCCGAGGACATTCCTACCTTCCTGCGGATCGAGTATTTGGACGTGATGAAAAACTAATTAGGGCTCACTCTACAATTAAAACACGTGAAAAGTACCATGAAATTGTCTATTCTAAGATCGGCAGGGTAAGAACCTTAGGCACCGATTGGTGTTTGTATGATATCAAAAGTGCATTAACATCTTTGAAGAAACCTACGGGACTTCAATCAGCAAAAAGAGTTATAATTAAAAGGTCTATTAAAACAGATTGCATTTTAATAAAATTAGAAATGCTATATAGAAATGATGACCCAACAAAAAAATTAGAAACTTTGTTAAAGCTGGGAAAAAGAATTAACCAGATTGAATTGCCCAAACTAACCATCGGAAAAAAAATTAAACAAAAAAAATTAAAAAGTCTCGAGAAACTTCTCATTAGTCTCTCAGGTGAAAATTGGCCTGAAGACCCTGAACTAACTTGGCTGCAACCTATTTTTACTAATGGAGCCATCCAAGGTACTAATTCCCAGAATCCAGTTTCCGAAAACGATGAGCAGGGTTCAGACACTGAAATGTGTGACTATGTGTGAAATTGTGTACTACCTTGTCCTTTTTGTTAACGAATTGAACATAAATATAAACTTTTTCATATAAACCTTACACTGATTTGAAACCTTTTCAATTTTATACGAACATTTCAAATCGTGTTGACAACCAAACGGCAATTTGTCCACAACAGACTTTCAAAATGCAATTTGTCCAATAGTTTTTTTGCGTTTTTTTGGAAAATTTTGCAGCGCAATATTTTCGACAATTTGTTATTGGCGTAATATATTTTTATTACATTTTTTGGTTAATTTGTTTTTTTGTTAGACTGTGTATACACGGAGCTACAGTTTTTCCCCTCTCCTGAAAATTTTGTTAAATGGACAAAATGCTTTTTGAAAGTCTGCTCCTCATTTGTCTTAATACAACAACAGACCCCCTTCCCTCTTCTCCCCAAAAGCGGAAATGCAAGAATGGTTACTGCAAAAACAAATACCGTTTGATCCCTCCATGGTGCGATTTCCAACGAGTTCTTGGAAATAATAAATCATCGCAAGGAAGGTTACAATATATTCACAGTGGACGAAATGGCAAAATACAGTAATGAAATTGTACTTTGGTTACCACCTTACCATTGAGAATTGAATCCTATCGAATTAGTTTGGGCCCAAATAAAAAATGAAGTCGCTGTAAAAAATACCTCAATTTAGCTGAAGTGAAAGACCGCTATTACAAATGTAAGCTTAGAAACGTGAACAAAGTGTGATTAAACAAGAAGACAAAATATGCAAGTTAGATGGCTTAATGGATGATGTGGTGGAGCCATTTATTATTTCGTTTGGAAATGAGTACACAAGCGACAGTGATATGGACAGTGATAGTGATTCTGTTGAAGAACTGTAGAATTATGTATTTAAAATATAATATCATTATTGTAGTTTGATGGACCAGCTGTCAGGTTAATTTGCCTAATGTGATGCGGATTTTACAATTCCCCTTGATAAAAAACGGAGTATACAAATCTTTATTTTTTGATTTATATCTAAATTTAAAATAAAATCAAAAAATATTTCTGGTGGTTTTGCTGTCACTAAAAGTAGACTGACACGCCTTCGGGTTTTTAAATTTCCAGTAGTCTAAACTGAAAACGTTGTATTTCTCCACTAAAATTCATTTACATAAAGTCTCTAGTTCTCCAGCAGTGTCGCTGTACAAAATCCTTGTTAACCAGCCCCCATGTTCAACTGTACTCGTAAGTAATATTACATGTTTTAAAATACTAACTCGAAATTCTTTCCGTTTTTTTCTACACAACTTAATCTGATAAAATCTATTACGGGTACATATTAAGTTAAAAGAATTCCCGTAGCAACAAAAAAAATAAGGGCGTATATAATACGTGATCGTAACAATTCTATCGCAAAACGCGAGAAATTGATATAGAACAACAGAGAATAGAAACAATCCCAAGAACAAACGAACAAAAACGTACTATATTACCTACAGCACAAGTTTCACTGTTACATGCACACTACAACAACGAAAGGTAAGCATTTGAACAATACTCGAAAGGTGTACAACAGCAATAATCATGTAACACCGCGGTACACTTCATGTTTCTACCACCCTTCACTACCAAGCTCGAGCGTCCGGGCCCTGCGATAACCTAGTTTACGCGAAGCACACAGCCACCCCCCAAACCCCGGTTATGCTAATATGCGGGCGACTGAAGGAAATACGCAATAGGCAACGGCTGGTCGCGATAAGTCCGACAACAAATAGCTGACGAATAATAAATCATTCACTTTATTATTCAAATCGCACCTAAGTGGGGTGTTGAAATGTCTGCATTATGGGCCAGGAGAGAGAAGGTTTCTTTCTTCCTGGTTGAAATGACCCGCCGCGAATAGAATTCAATTTTAACAGGAGGAATTAAAAGGAACAGAAAATGTCAGTCGAAAGAAAATGTGGAAAAAAAGAGTAAATAACGAGCTCGCGCTTAAACACAAGCTAGCGAGCGGTTTAATACAGCTTTTATGGCGCGATAAGGTGGTAATTAAGTTTATATGGGTAAACGAATGAATTTAAGGAGGTTCTGCTATGCAATAAATTTAATCTGAAACGCGTGAACTTAAATTAAAAATTATATTTAACGCGCACGTGGTTGGTGGTACTAAAATGAAGTAGGTATGAAAACATAAATATTTGTGTCTTAATTGTTCTTGAACGCATCTTGTTTTGAGTCGTTTCCTGTTTGCGACATTTTTTTTATTTTGATAGCCAGAATCGATCGTTACAATCGTGCAATTCAATATTTAGGTTATTGCTTTCATCTGGGAGATTTTCTAGAGAGTCAGGTTCATGCAAACAATTCTTTGACACTTAAATATTGAATATTAAGCTATGTATCAACAAAATAACGCCAAATTTATGAAAAATCGCTATTAAAAATTTATAAATAATTCAGAGTATGCTGCAGTAGAAAATTAGAGTAGACTAGGCTAAAGGCATAATCGCTCTCTTAAAAAACTTGTAATAGGTGGCACCAGTATATTCATCCCACGACTATGTTCGTGTGAAATAAGAAGCTGCCTGAAGTATGCTTAAATATTTTCAAAGATCTTCTCGATTGTTAATTCCAGTGCATTTTAGGTCAAGCTAAGCGACTTCTTATAGTTTTCTTCTTACCAGAATTAACTTCAAAAACAAAATTTGGATATAAGTAGGGTAGGGTGGGCCACCATGAGACATGGGCCACGATGAGACATTGAAATATTTCTGGTTAGGTAAGGTATAGCCATTTATTAGTCGTGTAGTAAACTATACCCCATGTGCTGATTTACTAATAAAATTCCTTGCGCCGTCAGACCACTCTTAGTTGAGCTTGTGTCGAAGTAGGGTGTTGTTGTGTTCAATCTTTTTCGCGCGCTTTTTTACGATTCTTTGTGTGGAGACAAAATTTAAGGATAAAGGTAAGATATTCATACTTATTTTAAGGTTGGTTAATAAGCTTTCTTTTCAATGTAACACATTTATAAAAAAATTATATTATACCAAATCAAGTCAAATTTTTTGAAGAACGTGTAAGTGGGCAACCATGAGACATATTTACGGGGCCACCTTGAGATACTGTCTCATGGTGGCCCACGTCTGCAGTAAGTAATAAATACCTTTAATTACTATATTTTATAAACTCCAGATGTACAAAGGTCGCAAACGAGAGAGCCAAAAATACAATCACAATATTAGCTCCTTCCAATACTGATGACCAACTGGCAACATCATCCGAAACACCTCGCTTGACTAACATTCGCTTGGCTGAAGTATTTCAAGGATACCCCAAAGGAGGAGAGAGAAAACTGAAAAATAGCCAATGTAAAAAAGCTACCAGTTGTATATTCCTACCGATACCATTGAGAAAGAAAAGATACAAATTAAATACATGGAAAAGAAGGAAAACCGAAAACGAAAACTAGAAGAGTCCAAGAAACAAGCTGCTAGTAAGAATATATTTGGAGGAAAAAGAAAATCTATCCCAAAAAACAATAAGTCTTCTGATGATGATGAAGAAAAAATATCGTTCGCCGATTCTGATGATTCAACAGACTGGATTCCGGAAGATGAACCTTCCGGATTTGAAGAGCTTTATAACGATCCGGAAACCGACAATTTTGTGTTAGTACAATTTAAAGCTAAAAACAACATATTTTATGTAGGAAAGGTGACGAGACTTTTGAAATCAACAAACGACGTTGAAGTCATTTTTTTAAGAAAATCTGCAAAGGTCGGGGGTCATTTTGTTTTTCCGTCCGAACCTTATGTTGCAGTAGTTCCACTTGAAGATATAAAATTGATGTTACCGTTACCATTTGTTCTTGGAAAAACCAAAAGACTGCAGTCTTACTATAAATTTGAAATTAATTTTAATAATTTGAACATATGCTAAAAAAATTTGTCAGTGTTTTTATATTTTAGTCTCAGTGTCTATTGTTCTTCAATATTTTCTAGTAAAAGTTAGTGTTGAAACAAGGTTTTCTTTAAATTTTTTAATTTCTTTCTATATTTCATAATGTCTCATAGTGGCCCATGTTGCGGGCCACTATGAGACATGACAAAAAAAAAATTAATTCTTCCTTACAAGACCACAATTTGTTGTATTTTTCGATTCTTCTAGACTAACGTGTAGCTAATTAGTAGAGAAAAATATGTTTAATCCATTATTTTTAAAAATTAATGTGATAATAAACCAAAAACTTTTTCCGTTTCAAGGTGGCCCACTCTCCTCTAACTATATTTTTATTCACTTTAGGAATTTTCAAGATTTCAAAGAAGCGTGGGGTTAACGGAATAAAATCTTTTCATGACTAGTCACGTTAGTGATCGTGCTGATCCCAATGTCGAGAGTAACAAGTATGGTAATAATCATAATGAAGTCTTAAAGTCAATGATAATGCAGGTAGAGATTTGAAGGAAATTTGAGAATCCTTCACCTCATTCCCGAAAGCTCCTTCACATAAATCCAAATCGTGGAAGAAGCTGTACTTACATACACGCATTGCAGTAGGGACTAATCTCATTTTCCAGAATGAAGTTGCTGCTTAGCAATAACGGAAAATAAAGTGGTACCACTCAAAATAGCAAATAAATCGAAACGAAAGAAGAAAGTCAAAATATTAAGTTTCTTTGTTAAAAGAGATCAAGTTAAGTTTGTGAAGTACCCTTCGTATTCATGTTTATTAAAGAAAATTGAAAATTTGAAGATCACTAACCACACCGTCCTCGCTTGAATCACCATTATGCAACACTAGGACGATAATTCATGATAAAGTATGGGTTTAGTTGTAGCTTTGGGCCTCTACTACACCATGATAGAGAATTATTTGTCTAAGTTACAAAATTTACCACAAATGCATGAAAAAAAAAAGAAATTAGGCCCGGTCTCCGCCATTTTGATAAGCAAAAGCTGCAAACGGATTTGCTAGTACCGCTGTGATAAAGTATGTAAATGTTTATAGGGGCTGAATCAAATTTCAAGTGTTGACTCCAAGTTGGTTTGAAACTGCCCAAGCGCCTTAAATGTTATGAGCTCCTAAATCAAACTAATTTTGGCCTAGGTTCCCAGCCACAAGGGCATCAAGGGAAATGAGACGAGGCAGTCGAGGTCACTTGGTGGGGGTCACTTGGCACCACCAAATCACAAATCAGAAAGTCCATCAGCGAATGGATACATAGCAAGTCCAGAGAATGGCGACAAAGGTCACCAGGACCAAGACAGCCAGACGAGGAATGGAGACCTGAATTTACTAGAGACGTGCTGGGTAAAGACAGGAAGATATATACTTAGATGTACATGTAATAGGTCTAACAGAGGATGCTATTTACAGATTCTATAAAGAAGAAACCCTAGTTCATGCGCTGTGCCTTTACGAGGATCTGCCAATGACAAGGATTCTAGTACTGCTTGTAGAGAACTCCCGTTAAGGAGCTGCTCTCAAAGACGATAAGCCTCATAAAGAAAGCAGTTAAAGTTAGAGGACGCCTTCTAGGATTAAGAGGAATCACAAGAGATCACAAAATACGCCAATTCTGAAATATGATCTAAAAATGAACAAAATCATCTGAGAGATACATCTGAGTACGCGCGACGGTTAATGCAAACAGTCAATTAAGTCATAGCTGTATGATAAACAATCAATTCTCGTATATAATCAATTCTGTCATCGGTATATACATAATATGTACTTAAGCAATGCAAATTTAGCTCGATTTAAGTATTAAATTAAATTTCGCTGTTGTTTCCATCTTTACCCATTTTCAACGTACTCTTGCCCAGCAGTAATTTACTTGCATTTATTCATTTGTACGTATTTCATTAAATAAACGTGGGTCCCTCCCATTTACACGATTTGTTAGCTCTCTTGATAGCATTAGCAATGAAAATTGAAGCACATATTTTCACTGAGTAAACGCACGCACAGGTTTGTTCTGCACGCGTTACAACACAATTTCGACATGCCACGACTTCTCACTGTTTATTACAGAGAATTAGAGAATTCAGAGTAATGTAATTACGTGCCTTTAGGCCCGTTTGTCATTATTTTGCGGCATATAACAACCACAGATAAAATGTTTTTATAACACATGTTTTACACCTTTCTATAGAAGACATTTTCACACTTTTCGCTTCCAACTAAATGATTCGAATACAAATAAAGTGATTTCTCTATCATAATCGTATAATAATGGTCACTGTGATTTTGAAGTTTGATTTTACAATTTCGGGTGCTGTGTGAAATTAACTCATACTATAATAAACTAAGATATATTATCGGCATCATTGAAGAATGTATATGTAGGTAAGTAATACTGCTGAAATCTCCGACGAACACGAACTAAACTTTGAACTAGTTTCAACAAAGCCAAAACCAAGGTCAATCATCATGAGTGGCACAGAGTCCTGTAAAACAGCTTTCTAGTAGCCTTATATTAACTGAACCGCAAAGAAAGTTTTCAGAGTAAGCCATGAATAAAATCAGTTGTGTGAAATTGATTAAGCGATTTAACCTATAATATATATGTAGTACGTTTGTTAATGATGATTTTTTTTGTTTTAATGTTGGTTCTGGAAAGGACCGTTTCTTTATGGGAAGAAATTTAATACTCGCCACCTATGAGTTTGCCGTGAGAATTTTTTATTGAAGCCTTTATGCCATTATGTAAATCAAAAGATTAACAATATTAATTCTACATACTATAAACGGAAACAATAATTAAATTAGGTGTTGTTATATACCCACCGCCTTCGTTCCTACAGTGTACAGTTCTTTTTAACGTTAACATTAATTGTATGTAAGACAGTTTCAAATAAAAGTTTACAATAGATATAGATGGAGTAAAATAAATCACTTTATACTAAAATATCGTAGACTGCAATTTAGCTATCCATGTGCTGAAACGAACTTTAGTGAGTATCACACAATATGACAAACTCTATAAAGTACGCTTCTTACTTGATGTGCTTTCTCGTACTTATAAACATAATTACATGCCATATAAACATTAAGTAATTGATAAAAGTATGATCAAGTTCAGTAGACGATCTAGCATTAAACAGTACCTACCAATGAAACCGATAAAGAAAGGATATAAATTGTGTGTTCGTGCCGACGAGCATAGGTACGTTTCTGAATTCCAAAACTGTATAGGCAAACTGGCCCGGTTAGAAACTGAAAGATGTTTAGGGGAGAGAGTTGTGAAAAATCTCACTAGAGATTTGGAAGGTCCGATCAAACCGATTTTTGCCAAGGCATATAAAGATGATATAGTTATGAAAAGAGGTGACATTGACTGGAGACAATCTATAACTGGAACGGTGTTTCTAAATTGGAAAGATATGAAGGGAACTTGTCTAATCACCATAACCCAGAAGATTTGTGTCACGTCAATCGCAAAAACAAAGCCGGAAGTGCAGTAGATTGTCTTGACCGGGTCTTGTACGTGACTATAACCTGTATATGGGTGGCGTTGATAAGGCTGATATGTTGAAAAGTTACTATTCCATCAATCGCAAAACTAAGAAATGGTGGCACCGATTTTTTTTTTCATTATGTTGATGTTACCCTGTCAAACGCGTACATCCTCTTCAACTTGAGAACTACCATTCAAAAACCTTCCTTTGGAAGAATTTCGTCCGACTGTTGTGAGAGGATTAGTAGGAGCAAAAGCAGAAAGCACACCTAAAGGTCGCAAATATAGAACGAACCCTTTCAAAATTCATGTGTCTTCTGAAGTTCGCTACGACAAAGATAGCCATTTTCCTATTTACAGAAATTCTAGGCGTTGTGGCTTATGTTCTACACAAACGGAAGTATATACATAGGTCAAGGTGGTCATGCTCAGCGTGTAGTGCTGCGTTATGTATGTGAAATGAAAAAACTATTTTTAAAAATTTCATACCAGCGAAGTACCAGTGGTTATTGAGTGAAACCACCTGTTTTTTCAAGTTGTAGTATATACATTTTAATTTTGTATTATCTTACAGTATCGCTTCACGTTTCTTTGAAATTATTAAAAAAAATTGGGCCACAAAGGGTTAACTCCCCATATGTAATTCTAATTAACTGGGAACCCTGTTTTTTTGAATAACAAATTAGAATCTACAAATAAATCCAGATTACGTGGAGAATCCTTGACAGCATATCTGATTTTAGAGCTACCAAAGCCATTATCGAAGTATTCACGAAGTCCCAATAATAAAATAATATACCTAATGGTAATAAAAAATGTTTGGAAATCACATATTAGGACTTTTCGTCTATTCTTATAGTGTACGTATACGAACATGGTCATGTTTTAAAGATTTCCTCGGGTTTTCTAGAATTCTGTACTTCTTTTTAAATTAATGTCTTCTTATTTGTTCTAACACTTTATTTTTATTACAGTTGCTCGAATTCCAATTTCATCGTAATTTACCTTTGAATATTTTTTCCTTCACTATAATTCTTATAATTTAATGAGACAAATATCGAATATACTGTAAACTGCATGCAGGTTTCTCCAAACATTTTATGACACCAAATAACAGACATTGACAAAAATGTAACATAACTTGACATTAGAGTGATTGAGATTGTCCAATAACGCTAAATAGTCGTATGTGCCATTCTAACTAACTTGAACTGCGGAATTCAAACTTGAAATTTTGGTGATGGGTATAAAGTA
>SMLS01073423.1:0-17447 GCA_004785975.1 Popillia japonica | reverse complement strand
AAAAAATGTCAAACAGTTGCTGCTTACTTGAATTTGCCAAATAAAGCAGAACATCCCGGACAATACTTTTCGTTCCTTTGCGAGGATGTTGATTAATTCTGATGGAGATACAACTACAAGGTTAGCATAAAGTAAGGGATATATATTAAATTATTATAACTTTAATAAATTAAGTTAATAACAAAATTAACAAAAACGAAATTATTTAAAGTAAACGTAAGTTAAACGACTCAAACTGTAATAGCATGGATTTACAAACACGAATTGTCAAATGAAAGCGCATCGCAATTTTATACAAAAATTTGAAAACCCACCTACCAAGATCAGGAAGACCAAGCATTAGTGATGTCCAAGTTGCAGAGGTTTTTCATGTAAATCAGAAGATAGCCAGAGGTAATCCAGTAGCAATCAGCAGTGGAAATCCAATATCCAAGCAATTACAAGTTTTACGCGAAATTCTAAAAGGCTGTTTGAATTTAAAAAGGCAGATTTGACTACTAGGTACGGTTTTTCTTTGCGAGTAATGGCTCAGATGAAAATTGAACCCAAATGAGGCACATTTTACCCTGAATGGTGGAGCCAATACTCAAAACTGTTGAGTCTGGTTTGCAGAGAATTTCTACAAGGTAATGCAGAATGGAAAAGCGACATCTGTAACTGTTAAGAAGCCATGACTAGATTTTATTATTATTGATTCATCTGCCAGTTAGAGCAAATGTCATTACTGTTAGCTAATATATTTTTGTATTTTGACATCATCGTTTCATCCACAATCTAACGGACAAGCTGAGCGATTTGTTGGAACATTCAAGACAGCTCTCAAGAAAATCGCAGGAGGAGAAACATCTCTAACTTCTCTAAAGAACCAAATCAAATCATTCATGTTCTCATATCGAACAACACCTAACAGCCGTTGTCAAGATAAGAAAACTCTAGCAGAGACACTGCAAGGAGGAAATCTTAGGACAACATTCCACATGCTTTCCCCACCAAAGGAAAAGGCTCAAGCCAAATCTGAAGATGCTTTTGGTTAAGAAAAACAATTTAACATGAAGCATGGTGCAAAACCTAGATCGTACGCACCAAGCGACAAGGTCTACGTTAAGACATATAAAGCAAACTCATGGAAATGGATTAAAGGTGAAATCATCGAAAATATTAGTAATGTCACGTACAACGTGTTGACTGAGAGATGAAGACTTGTTCGAGTTTATGCCAACCAAATTCGTCAACGATGTAGCCATTATAATATCATTAACAACTTCCATTTGCATCTTTTATTAGATGAATTCCAAATTCCAACTTAAAATCCACCTACATCAATTCAGATAAATATTGATCCAGTTGAGTCACACTCTGATGACAGCAGTGTACCGTCAACAATACTCGAATATGCAGACCTCAACGTCAGTGGAAAACACCGAAGCACTTAGATGATTTTGTTTTTTAAGAAGAGGCGGTGTTAGGAAGCTAATACTAGATTTTATTATTATTGATTCATTAGTTAGAGCAAATTCCATTACTGTTAGCTAATGTATTTTTGTATTTTCACTAACGTAGAATTCATCCATTACGTTGGAAGAATCGTATGCTTCTAATAGTATCCAGCACAAACGTAACTGTGAACGATACTTACAAATATGAAGAGATTATGTTATTCCATAGATGCAAAACGAGCACCACGGAATTAAAACATCATTTTAAGCAGGATGGAGCACCTCCGCACATTTTCCGACCAGTCAAAGAATTGTTAACTAATGTTTGTCAAAATCGTGTCTTAAGCAGATATTTCACCAAGATCACCTGATCTTAACGCAGCGGATTACTAACTGTGGGGTTATTTAAAAAGCTTAGTGTTTAGAAAACTAGTGCAAACAACGCTGCAAGAATTAAAACACAATATTACGGAACAGAAATATTTTGGGCATATTGAATCACATTCCTTAAGCAATTAGATTTCATTTTCTTTTTTGTTATTAGCTTAATTTGCTAAAAAGCTAATTTGAAATATATCCCCTACTGTATGTATACGTATACGTTTTATATTATACATATTCTTAAAGATGTTGCAAACTTTTGCATATTTTTGCAGCCTTGCTAAAAGGCCGAAACTTATTACGATAACAGAAATTACCCTGTTATTATGATTTTTCTTGGGCTTATCTTGAATGTAATCAATATAAACAGTCATGTTAGTCTTAACTTCACTCTAACAGTCAGTTAACTTTGACAAAGGAGTTCTGGATCCTGGGTGAAAACTAGACTGGTATTCTGATAGCATAAATTCTATGATATCCGTACACACTGTTAATTACCTTATAAATAGACTCAGGATAGGTCAACTTAAGTTCAAATGTCAATCCAGTGTCATCCTTAGTACACTCATAGTATTACTGGGGCAAGCTACCACCGACGACGATATGATTAAAGTAGGTTATTCTTTGATTTCTGACGAAAAGTGTGATCAAATGATCACCAAACAGTTTTGAAACAAACGCGAGAAGGAAGCAAATCAGCATGTTCTATGGAACTGTTTTTTTCCAAAAAAGGGCTTAACAATTACTTATTGCAATGATTATATGAGTAAAACGAAGAAAATTTCCAAATTATGTCATAATTAAATTGCTTAACCTAAATAATTTTTTGCACCCAGCACAAAATTTAGACTTTAATCGAAAAATTATACCCACACCATATACAATGTGACTCTCTCAAATTATTTGGCATGTAAATTTGTAAATATTTTGACTTGTAGTTATTATATTTTTAACAAAACACACCTAGCACTTCCCGTCGGAAAACGGAACGAATGGAATCTACAATTCTGTTTAAGCATGTTACCTTCCCAGAGTTGTGTTGAAGCAAGAAATATCTACAAGCAAGCTCCAATCGCAGACAATTAAAAATTCAAGATACACATTCCTAAACTGCAACGTACATATATAAATTAAATGTCGAAGAAATATTTGCAAAAATCATATGGCGTTATGGAGTAATATAACTGCGAAGGAATTGTATTACCCCTTCAAGTAACGGAGTTTAAATGAAACTCCAAGTTAGTTCAACTCGCTAAAATTAAAACTTTCTTAATAACGAAAAAAACACACCTATTCCGAAATCCCAACAGATTACAACTCGCAATTTAATAATCCAACTTACACAAAGTACCGCGGACTCTTCATCATTAATAATCTTAAGCCCGACAAATACTAATGACTCTGCCCAAGACGTCCCAGTAATTAGCATGTAAAGACCTAAGGAAGATTGCTCATTTTCATCATACAACCACGTGCGCATATAACTTATGTATATCAACGTTTACGACGCGTTTTGATTTAATAATTACGAAAGAAGACTCACTGCCAGCAATTCCGGGGACGAATGCCCCTTGTCCCTATCCTTGCGGTCCTCCAGTTTGATCCTTCCCACGCTGTAGCCGGCCCAAAATAAGAAAGAAGGAGAGAGGTGATGAAAAAAATATATAACAAAAGCAGACCACCAAAATTAATGCCGCAGGGTGTAAAAGCACTCACGCACAAACATCCATTGAATTGGTGGTACGATATATCGTTTCTATATTTCGATTGTTTCAATCAAACAAAAGAGACACGCGTTTCACGTCAAAACTTGTACGCATTCATATGTTTTGATTCGAACTGACTTTAATTCATCAAAAGCCACCTTGCTGATCCCCTCTCAGAACTACCCCACCGCGTACGTAAATATCACACTATAATTTGCGTTTTTCTTTTTTTTTTGTTTTATTTTACTACGATGCCCTCCTCTATCAGGGCGGCCATGGATCCGTAAAGCCCGCCCAGTTAATAGCACCCTCAATTATCACGATAGCATTGCCCTCTGTACGATACAATTCTAAGTAGGCTCGATATACGAGTTCCATTAGTTACTCGGATTGTCCCCAGATGGATACACTGTCTTGCCGTACCTGTTCGCGCTTCTTTATGACTTTATTATACATGTATCTATTATAGGAGAGATCAGCATATGTAACAGTAAAAAATGCTTGCATATTAACCATATTTTTTCTGTAATGGCAACCTTATAAGAACAGTGAATTTTATTTCTATTCATCTTTATTCTTCATTTCTTCTAGTGTGCTGCAGAGATGTTTTTGTGTTTTCAATAAAAAATGTAACAGAATGTGCACATTTTGTTAAAATGTATTAAAAATCTAGACAATAGAAGTAATGTAACATTGAACTGAAAAGCATTGGATTGCCAAATCGACTGGATGTTGAAGTATGCAACAATAATAAAAAAAAGTAAAATTCACATCAAAACGGCGTGAAAAAAAACAAATGAAAATATACCAATTTTTGATTAAACTTTTAAAAATGAAAACGAAACAACAAAAAATGTTTAATGCTTGGCTAATAATTAATACAAAGATTTCGAATAAGACATTTAAAATTGGTGGGGGAAAAATGTTCTGCTATTCCGAAGCATCGATATCTATATCTTCGAAACGATATGCAGAGGCTGCGGTTAACACACGACAGCAAAATTATTTCTAGGATGGACATTTGTTACTCATGAACACAAAACAGCCACTGGTCAAGAAATAGAAAAAAAAATACTTTTCATGTATTTGTGATTAGTCAAAAATTGAACATATCTTAAGAATTGTTTAGATTAAATGATATCGAAGGCTTCCACAACCCGAGGGTCTATAACCGGGTATTGGCCGTGTCATGGTTAGTAAAATATATACAGTACAAATAAAAATGAAGTGCACGAGATATACAATAAAAAAACTCGACGTTTTGCCGCTAATGTAAGTGGCTTCTTCAGGAGCAAAACCCTCATTATAGAAACGTTTGAGGAACCCGCAAATTTGAAAATCTTTGGATCGCGTCGAAAATATTTGAAAATTAATTTAGGGAAGTACCATAAAAACGGTTTTGTTTTTGGACGTCACTGCAAATCAGTCTAAACAAAAACTTCGGATTCAGACAATACAGAAATTCTCGCAGTAGGTATACATGCCTCCGAATTTAGCAGTTTTAAGGCAGTTTCTGAACCAGAATGCCATTAGATTTGCGAAACTGTTTTACGGAAGAAAACTATTGCCCATAAGAGTTGCTCTTGATAGTGATATTTTAGTTGTCATTAAACAGTTTTGTCCAAAGGATGTTGTTGCACATCTTGCATTAGTAGGAGGAATATTAAAAGGAAAATAATTGCTAATTGCTGGAAAAATATTTTACTTCTTTCTTCTACTAACGACTCTGATACAAAAAACAATGGTCCACTAGCTGTTTTACTAAAACAATAATAGAAACACCACCGAGAGAATTAGAATTTAGTACACAGTAGGATTACTACAGAAAGTGAATGGGCATGTCTTCGTGAAGAAGAAAAAAGAGAAGGAAAAAGATTTTTATAAAGGCACCTGGGAATGATGTAACTGAAATTCTGGAAGGTATAATTGGTATAACGAATGATTTATAGAAAGAATAGTAGAATTAAGGCAATGTATCTTGGTTGCTACAGAACTTTCAAGATTTTGCATGTGAATATTTTGTGTCGGTTTTATGAACCTCAACGAAAATATAGTCATTGTCATAGGAGTCAAGGATATTAGCAACTCGAATGGTTATTGACAAAATACTCGTAAATTGTTTGAGAAATTTTAATTTTCTGCTTCATCCACAAGGACACAACAACAAAGACAAGACACTGCTGTCAGATTCGATTCAAAAGTGGTACTGGTGTGCTGGGGTGGGATAGGAAAAAAAATATGATTCAGAAACTAAGGAGAAATTCAAATAGTAACATCATTCTGGATTTTCATGATCCAACACATTCTTGCCGAAGGGTTTCTGACACCATCTACAAGATTCAAACCACCTACTAGCCAAGCGGTGACAATAGTATTAGCCAAAATTTAAGTGTGTGTGTAGTTAGAATTAGGCTTTAAAAGACCAAAAACTTTTTGTGAATAACTTGAATTTCCGTGTACGAAAGAATGGTCAAAGCCTGGAAACATTTAGCCATTATATGAATTCGATGGATGGATTTTAAGTATGTATCTACTATAATTACGTGGTACGTGAAACATACACCGGAAACACATTTTTGCTAGTACCAATATAGATAGAGACCGTAAGTGATCCATGCACCTTCGCCCCATAAACTAGGTTACTAGATTTCAGAAACAAAAATCAAGCATCAGAGCAACATTGCTCTGGAGAACCACAACTCCGAAAAGAATTTATTTAGTTGATAACAACCTCCAGATTACTGCAAGAAATATTTCACATTTTCTATAAACAGGTGGCTCATATATTTTATCTCCATTTTCGAATAGAAAACCTTTAGATTACGGTTTTAGACTTAGGTGTTGGCATGGCCGAAATAAAAGTCCATCATTTTGGATTTTCATGAAACATTTACTAGCGAAAAATCGATTGTAAAGATTTTTGCCAAAATTTTTCTGGCGCCATATTATTTTTCGCTAAAATTGATATAACGTGACAGATAAAATATTTTTTAAATCATTCATTTTCTATATATTCCAATACTAATGGGATTTAGATGACAAAAGTGATATGGTATGTTTTTTGTACCACACTGTATATATATAATTATTTTTCGATATTACCCTACTTGAATCTATCTGTTACAGCAAACGATATCCGTTTTTTTTTCTATTCCTTAGCCAATACTTACCTCTTTCTACTAACTCATAAATTATAAGGGAATAAAAGCTACATGGAATTTTTCCTTTTTAATGTAGACTCTACAACCTACACTTGGCTATTATTAGAACTTCTATACTATTTTATCTAACCCATATATGTACATACATCAACCTAATTTGTGGAAAAAGTTTCCAAACGATATTTTTGCTTTACTAAGAAATCCTTATTTAGCATATTACATTTCAAATAAATAATTTCATCAGTCTCAAACATGATTTTTCCATATAAGTGTTTAGTTTATATCATGCGTTTGGGATTCATCAACTAGCAGCACTTTAGGTGATGTATGGATATAAGATATGTATATTGATATTTCGAAATGTTAGATAATAATTACGTGAAAACTTAGGCACGTATTAGCAAAGTAGTCAGCTATAGATTTAAAATCACAAGAGAAAATAAATTTATTACAACCACCCAATATTATACTGCAATTAAAATAGAACCTATAAATCTTCAGATAACATCAATTCTCAGTGCCAAGTTCTATTAAACAGCCAAGTTAATATTACATAACCGGCGTGAGCTAAAAAAATATAATTAAGATCGTCGCTTAATTAAAATTTTAATCAGCTTCAATACGTTTAATCGATGCTCATCTTATTAACTGGTTTTAAAAGAGAAAAGAAAAACGAAAAAGAAAAGAACAGATAATGAAGGGCACAAATAAAACAACGACACCTTTATCTTTAAAATTATATTCTAACGTTCATAAAATATATTTATTTACAATATTTACAAAATGTATAAAATTGGTCCCGTACACTTTCGTTTGTCCAGATTTTTTATTAATCACTATTAATTTAGTCACTGTTCAACCAACTGCGGTATATAAAACCCACTATAACCGGTATAATGGTGTAAGGCGACAGACGATGGTGCGACAGTCGTTTGTACGTGAGTTTGAGATTGAGGAATGGAATTAGGTTGCATATTTTCATGGCTGGTTAGATTGACTTCCTTTCTGGGAGGTTCGTTATCGCTTTGGCTGGACTTTTTATTGTTTTTATGAGTTTTAATATGCTTAGCAAGATGATCCGATCTCATGAAGCGCTTACTGCATATCTGGCAGGCAAATCGCTTTTCACCAGTATGCGTTCTCAGATGCCTCTGAAGCTCGTCAGATCTCGTAAATCTCTTCCCACAGAATAACCAATTACAAACGAAAGGTCTCTCGCCTGTATGCCATCGAAGATGGGCTTGAAGGTGTGACGTTTTACCGTACACTTTATCACATCCTGGATAATGGCAAATATGCATCTTCTTGGACGATGGTTTCTTAGATCCGTTCTCTTCATTTAAACAATTCGGACACTGACATTTGATACAACGTCGCCCTTTAACGTAACCAGAAAATTCGGAAACCGTAATTTCTGGTTTTATAATAGGATTGTATGAGAAACTCATGTAAGTATTCTGACTCCAGGGATATTGCTGTTGAAAATTCGCTTGCTGAGGTTGAAAACCGCTAGTTGCTGTATCAGCTGGCGGAGGCGAATGCTGAAACCAGTACTGATTGCTGTAACCGTGACTGTAAGCTGATTGGTAATGAGGTGAATATTCCAAAGGGGATCTGGATGACTCCAATGGAACTTGTGCGGCATATCCATCACTGCTGCACGATGAGGTAGACGTTGGAGATACTTGAGAAAATGGCTGATGTTGTTGGTACATTCGCGTGCAGGTAGCTGCTAGCAAATTTAAAGGCGACATCTATAAAGAAATTTTATGAATTACTTCGGGTGTAATTAAAGTTGGAAGGTAGGAGAAAACATTGTATTTGACATTTTTTATCCAAAAAATTAATGCTACGTAATCACTTAAGTGTATAACCACCTTCGAAATAAATTCCTTTCATTATTAAGGAAAATAAGTAGGATTGCTTGAAAGATCGTGTTGCTTAAACTAACTATAATGTAGTAGTTACCAAACTTTGATGAAAGTGTGCAACCTTCTTCAAAAACTAATACAAGCACAATTGATTTTTTTTAACAAATTATATCAGAGAGCACCTGTAAATGTGGTTTTTATTTTAGAAGAGTAACAAAAACTGAAATTATTGATAAATTCAGTGCAGTCACTTATGCACAGACAAGATATATTGGCACTCGTCAATATTGTTGATATTAGAAGAATTTTTTGTATATCTTAACTTGTGTAAGATATTATCAGACTCGATCAAAAATACTGATGAATCAGATGAAATCCTAACAGACACTGTTTTTAGTTCAAACTTCATAACAATTAGAAGAAAAAGGAAGAAGAAACAAAATTGTTAGCTATTCGTATGAGTAGTACTAGCTAACTTTTTGCTAAATGCTGCAATTAAAGAATCATAATTTGAAAAACTATACAGAAATAGTGTTGAAGTGTTAGCTTTTTCTTACACACTTTCAATGAGAATAGAGTGTAAATCATATATATGTAGACGTAAAGTATATAAGTGGAGTTAAAGGAATAACTAGATTGGACAAGCAAAGAAACAAAGCTGTAAGAGAAGAAGTCGAAGAATTGTCAATCGAAAAAGTTATCGAAAGGAACGAATTAATTGATGTTTGGATCATGTAAATCAAATGAGTGACAGGAGTCACATCAAAGAAGTATAGGAAGCTAGAGTAGGTACAACACAAAAGAAGCACAGGACGACCGAGAAAGGCCTGAACCTTCGGATAAAGGAGATTTATGATTATATATGGATGTACACTTTCAATGAAACCCACTTGTATTATATTAACCAGTAATCATTTATACCAACACAATGTTGCTCCTGGTTTGTGTTCCAATTACATGCTCGTCAGAAAAAAATACGAAAATCTTAGATTAACCTACAAACCACTATCATTCGGTACAGATGGGAAAGTTTTAAATCAATAAAGTTAAGAAAAAATTCTTCACTTTGTAAAAGAGCAACTTTATTATCTTAAGATGTAATTATAACCAGAAAAAACTGCATGAATAATAACAAAATAAGGGAAGAGGTAGCTTTCTAAGTTTTAAACAAAAATGAAGCTTTGTAATCAAATATTCAAGTGCTGCACTAAGCTGCGCCTTTGCCTATAAAGAGCATCATGCATAAATTTTTATAACTTCGATTCCAACATTGTGGTAGATTGCTGCTATGAGTATCACTAAAGGTGTAACATTTCTACCAAATTAGGAGACACCTGAATGTGCAATCAATGTTTGTTACTATCATAGAAAAGAACCACCACCACAACTAACACAATTCAGATAAATTTCAACAGATTTCAAAATTAAAAATACAAAATAAAACAGTAAATAGAACGCCAGTTAGAACATTGAATTAAATGAATGTTAAAAAAGGCAAAGATACTTGGACAGAAGCTGTAAGAACGCCAGGCAGAAACAAGAAAAAAGTAAACACATTCGCTTGAATGAATGAAAAAGCAAGTTGTTCCTTTATTACACCATAAGACAAAAAGTAAGATTAAATGTTAGCCGTCTTAGATAATCGAAGTTCTGTATATTAAAGTTGGTGTAAAAAGAATTAAGAAAATTAAAAATTGTTGTTTACAAGCAAAATCAGCAACAAAAAGTATAAACAGTATGCTACAAGAATATTGAAATTATTGGTATTTTGTGGAATATATCAAGTGTATGTTATTTTGAGTTTGAGTAACTGTCAAGGACAGAAATAATATAAAATTTTATCTAACTTTTTTGTTACCGATAATGTGGTTTCTGAATTAAACCTCAAATTAAAGCAGTCGAAGGTAATCCGAGAAAATACTAAAAAATATTGTATGTGGACTATAGTTTAAAGCAATAAATATTTTTTCTTAGAAAAAGTTACAAAAGTGCCTAATACAAAATTAATTTTAAATTATTCCGAGTATTGCAATTATCCTGAAATTACATGCAATTGAAATCCAAAAACAAATGACTATACACTACAAAAAAGGAATCACCAATTTTTTTCTTTAAATTATGCAAAAAATAATAATTACATAAAATTCATTTCATACAATTGACGCGAAAAGTCAGCGAACATCCACCTAACCGAATTAAAACGCGACGTCAGTGTAACTAAAAAAAAACAACAAAAAAACAAGGAGAGAGAGACGGCAAAACGAAAACAAATCGAACACATAACATTAATAAATACGTAATGGTTAATGAGAGGGTGTCATGAAGTAAGTACGTCGATTACTGTTATTAAATGTCGAATACCACGCACCTGATGCGATTGCGCACTGTCCGTCTGATACTCTAACTGTGGAGAAGCCATCATACACAATCCACTTAAACGGCGCACTAATAACTGAGATTTTGAGTCTAGGAGGCTGTGTGGTTGAGATGACGACCGTTGTATTTGTGGGCGGTGCTGCGCACGACCCGTGCGCGACAAGTGACCCGCACCGATGTCTTCGGGGTGTTCGCCCCCAGGGGCCACCGCCGATGACGACCGAAAATTTCGGACTATACGCTCTACGAGACCATCAAAACCGTGCGACGTAAGATAAAAGCGAAAGATGAGGAACCCGCTCGCCATATCACTAATAGAGTAGGAAAGAGCAACAAAAGAGGAGAAAAGACACTTCCCGAAAGGTCAGGTCCAAATTGAATTCTTTCGCGGCTACATAACGTATTTTCCCATTATTGAGGTACACACACATGCATTTATTTGCTACGTCAGCTTCTTTGTCCTGCTAGAAAGAAACGTTTTGTTGACAATGGATTATATAATGTCTTTCTATAATTTCTATCTGATACAGTGTTAATAAAAGTGGTTTCTGTTTTAGCTATTTATATTTATCGTTAATTTTGCATGTGTGAAGCTATTCTCCGTGTGCTGTCGGTTGGCAACTAAAATTTTTGGTAAATCATCAAATGTGTAACCACTAAATGAATGCGCTTCTGTATTCATTTTGCATGACATTAATTATCATTTACACATCACATACGAGTGAAACTCAACCCACTTTACAACGACTACAATGTTTCCAGATGACAAGATGCTTAAGACAATCCAACTATCCTATTCACTTTTTCTTACAAATCTGAACTGAGTCTGCAACCTCAAAGCTAGCTTGGGACTGCCTGGAAAACCGAATCACTCTGGCAATACACAACAAAGTTACTTTGGTGGGGTGCCAAGGCATAACGTCATACCATGGAACGAAGTAGCAAACAAGCTGGCAAAGATAGAATCTGCAACAAAATTCATTGGACCAGAACCGCGCCTGGCAATAACTATGTCTGCAGTAGCTGAATGGATTACCAAAGCGCACCAGGTACACTAGAACGTTTGAAGGCAGTTACACAGCAAGCGGATAATGAATGGGGCAGCCATTCCAGCAATTACCAGCGGATGTGTTGGCTCTTAATCCAGTACCAGTAGCTTAGAACAGTAACAAGTCTGCTAACAAGACACAACTGTCTAAGGGAGTATCTGCATAGAATTGGAATCTTTAAAGATGAACCGATCTGCAGATAATGCAATGGGGAGGAGGAGACAGCCCACCACAGTGTATTTCAATGCTATGTATTAGAACAACAGAGACTGTCATTTTTGGAACGAACTAACCAGCTAACAGTTTCTACCAGAAAGAGATTTACTAGGTATACAGGCTATTACTAGTAAAAAGGACTAACTTGTTTATATAAAGAAACTCACTAAGCACGATATAATACAATAGACCATTGGCCGCGGTGTTAAGGGGATGATGGAAAGACCTGATACGTACCCAGTATTCAAATCTGCAGACGCTGCAATGTGCTACGTAAAATATTATATTTGCCAATTTAAAAAAGATCTAATATTAGTGACACACAATTTACTTTTGAAGTTACTACAATTAACGGGTGAAGACAAATTTTTCTTCTTCAAGATAATTTTGTAATTAAACGTAACCATCAGTTCTTCAGACAAGATTTTTTTTAAGTGGGTTTCCGCAAATGTTTTGAAGCACATGGACAAAAATTAAAAATAGAATATTCTACAAATTCGGTAATTTTCTTAGGAGAAAGAGAATTTCTGAAAAATAAAAGATTTTTTATTGCATTTTTTCGCCGACATAAAACGTATCCTGAGGTCGTCAAGTTTAGCTAAAAACCGCACTCATGCACTCCATGGCTGCAATTGCAATGGTACTCAACAGATTAGATGTGGTCACTGACAACTTTTTCGAAAATTTGTCGGTGACGAAACGGTCAAAACCTAATTGCATAGCAGCATGATATAAGCAAAGCGGCTGAAACTGATCCGTAAATATCCAACATGTAACTGTTCATATCTCATATCTTCGAAAAATAAACTCTTTTTTTCTACAGTTATATCCCAAAATGAGAAGAGAGATATGTCGGCATTCCCCAATCACAGGTCCTTCTATAAATGATGAACAAGTGGCTGGAAAGCATAAAATGAGGGCATATTTAATTTAGTCTCACTTTCATTGTAACTTATTTACGTAACGAAGCAGCAAATCCATGGAAATGAGTTTACATAACCTAGAAGAAAACTGGTGTAGTGGGTACTACAAATACGAAAAGCATGCTTGCTATGTGGTAGAAAGCTCTAGAATTAGGGTGTAGCTGGAAGAAAACATAATAAACTTTAGACCAGTAAAGTACCTACTTCGTGAACATAAGCTATTTTCCGGCATTTAATGGCTTGTATTTGTCAACGATTAATAAAGAATAAAGAAAGAATAACGTCAAGAATATTGTACCTAATGTTTGTTACCTAATGTACCACGTGCGTTCGATATTTCTAAATGGAGCCTTTGTGATCAGGAGTTACATTGTAACCATCATTTTGGCAACATTCCCCATAAACCTGAATGAGCACTTTTGCCATACCGGCAATTTTTTGAAAACACCTGGGACTTGAGCCAAGCCTGATATATTTAACGCTAATCAGCCGCAAGGCTGCTTATGGTATTTTTTAATATATAGTTGCGATACGCACCTGCCTAGTTGCTTTAATCAATGTACTGCAAATTAAAAATATCTGCAAATGCTAATTAAGGGTAACGCTATTCTCAGAGCACACAAAGTGAGAATATCGCATCAATTTAAAGACTGCCAACTAACACATGCAGATACTAAAAAAAATTTAAAAGAATATACGAGTATTATTAAACAAGCCAAACAAACAGCATGTCTACCAAACAATAAACAACCATTCAGGTTCACACTATTCTATAATTTATTTTTGAAGTTAGCTATCTAGTTTGTAAATGTCAAGTCAATGGACCTAACCACAGACGTAGGATATCATCAATGAAAATTTCAGACTACATATATGCTTGGAAAGCAGCCAACCAATACATGCACACTATGGCGTAGAGCACGTTTTTTTTTTTGAAAATCTGTGTAATGTCTGCTAAGCATACTTAACCATGGAGAAGCAAAAGCCTCGCAAAGGCTTTAGCATATAAATCAGGTAACTTCACGTGGATCATAATATTAAGTTGGAAGCCTAATGGCAATAGATATATGTATGTATGTCTTAGTGAGAAGAAAGGCTATAGAACTAGAATGGAACCGGTCAGAAGAGAACGCTACTTTTCCAACATACTATCCAAAAAATTTAATAAATAAATAAATTGCATAATCTTTTATGCATTCTTATAAAAGTCACGTTATACTATACGCTAACCATCAAGAGAAATTATACATCGCAGGAATTTTCATGTACGTTTCCAATAAATTGCTGCAAATTTCTTATTACAACATTTTTTAAATGCAGAAAACTGTACCATAAACAAACGTGTCTTAAACGAATACCATAAAGGGATAGGAAATGTTTTAGAATTTCCTGCTAAAATCCAATACGCATAAATCAAGTGCTGATCCCTCTGATTATGCACACACGTTCCTAAAACTACTCAACTAATCGTCATCTATTAAGAAAACTTTCATCTTCTCAAACTAATGATGACTTATGATGTCACGCCTGAATATAATTCATTCGTAGAACCTCGCCCTTGATCTAATACCTTCAGCTTCCAACGAACGACTCGAATTTCCTTATAGGCTTTTTTTTACATTTCCGGTAACACCACCATCAGCTGATAACTTCCTCCCTTACACCCAATTATCGGATATCTTCGAATATTGTGACGTAATGTTCAATTATGACCGTGCCTTATTTCGCAATAGAAGGAACATTATCCCCGACAATGAAAATTGCAACTGAAAGGAGTGTTCCGAGTTTCACGCCTTGTCGACAATAGCGCATAATGCTCTATATCTAAGTAAGCTCTATTCGTCCTTTTCGCACACCTCTACAGCAACACGAAATGTATTAGTTTTGGTCACCCCATCACGAGGAGCCTTTTGCCAGTCCGTTTTTCGGCATATCCAGATGACGCGGGCATCTTTTGCTAAATGTGCCGCATTGTCCGGTGGCGGTCGTCAACAACCCCACACGGGTCTTGATTTACGACCGCTGAACGGTCAGCGTATATCGGCATGATTTACAACTTCTTGAGGATGTATACCTCGCCAGAGATGATCGCCTTTTCTCGATCGACTGCCTGAGTCCGTTCTTTTAATATGTTCGAACACAAAAAGAAAGCAACGAACGTCTATTGTAGACAATGCCGCTAATTATCTTAGTGCCTGTGTTTAGTAGCTATAAGCGCTCTGGAATTGAGTATTTCTTCTTGGGATGTCCGGTATTGATGATTCTAATATTCGTTCCTTCCAAATTTGGCGTCAAAATTCTTATTCGTGTTAATTGAGGGACCCAATATTATTAGAATAAGGCCCAGACAGAGTTCAATTACTTCTTGTTTACAGATTAATTTTATATTATATTTTACCTACAATGAGTTCTAGAGCGTCTCTTTCTCAATCTTCTCATAACAACAATTTTGCAGATATTTGACACATTTTAATATTTTGAAAACATGCTGTAATGGTTTTTTAATAAATTTACTCTAAACCATAACGATAAACAACAAGTTCTTTCTATTTTATAATGCTTTACTTTTGTAATTTTGTAGTACCTAACTATCATTATACGAAGACAATATAGATTATGAGTTTTTATGTTGTTTTGTTGAATACTATAACAATTGATACACGAATAATTCTGAATTAGGTAATATACAGGGTGGGGCACATAAAGTGTTACGGAGCAATAGCACTCAAACTACTTATTAATCAGATCGAAAAATGTTTCAGACAAAAGTTTCAGTGTTCGGGCAATTTTTTAAATGTGTCACGCAGGTCACGCATTACCTTCTATTGTGAGTAGGTACATCAGATCGCGAAAATGAACGATTATCAAGAATATTTTGATATGGTAATGGTGCTGGGAGAATGCCGCAAACATTACAGAAACGCTGAGCAGTTGTACGCGGCTCATTTTCCAGAGAGACAACAAAAATCGCACATGGCATTTAAGCGATTAGCTCACCGTTTTTGTCGCTTCGGTACAATGAAACAAACATGAACCAAACGTCGACCGATTGTTGATGAAAATGCGGCTGCTATCTTAGCTTTTACTGCACAAAAGAGAGAGGAATTAGTCGGTGATCTGTATTAGGAACATTACATCAACACAAATTACATCCGTATTGTATGTCACTGCATCAGGATTTGTACGGCGATGATTTCCAAAATCGCGTCAATTTGTGTAACTGAATTCGTTGAAAAATGCACACGAATGTTTCATTTTTGAATTATTATTATTATTATTATATGCTTTTTTTCTGACGAAGCTAACCTCACAAATACGGGAAATGTAATGCATTACTGGGTAAATGCTCTATGTGCAAGACAAGTGATGAATGAGATTTTTGGTGAAAAATAGATAGGACGAGGCACTACTATTACTTGGCCACCTCGTTCGCCAGATCTAACACCAATGAATTACTTTTTCTGGGGTTTTGTCAAAGGACACGTAATGACTGAAGCACCTACCACGCATGACGACATGAAAGAAAGAATACGCCGAGCATGTATCGAAATTACACCATAAATGTTGGCTAAGGTTATACGGTCGTTTCCGCGGAGAATTAACCGCTGCTTATAAGCGGAGGCTGGTCACTTCGAGCATCTGCTGTCGGTAGACCCTAACCAAAATTAGTTCGATTTTTCTACATTTTCACATTTACACATTTTCTGCGCTCCCTGGACTCCGTAGTGAGTCCGGATTTTAGATCATATGATTAGTTATGATTACATTAAGTCTTAACTGATCTTTTAAAGCTTAGTGCCTAGTTTTTTGACATATTGGGCATTAGGTTGGATTATGGATTAATAAATAATTTCACAATTTATTTAGCGAGCATTCACAAACATTATTTGAGTTTATTCACTGCATAGTGACCCGTTAATATTCCTTCACTACACTTTGTTGAGTCTTATTTTGTCCCAATAAATCTCAAGGATTCTCATAACGAAGACGTTCAGATACGCAAGATACGCACAGATAACGCTGGTATGGTATTCGATTGGTTCACCATTTGTTAAGAGGATCTGTGAAGGTCATGATTCTTAAGTAGTTTGGTATTAATCCCGATGTAACGTTGTAAAGTTCCGTGAATTCTTTGGACAGCCTGCTTTCCTTAACCAATCCATTTACGTACAGATAGTTCAGAATATTCTATACTCAAATATGCATTGTAATTAGGTATTTCTGCCTGAGGAATAAGCACATATTTCCCCAAAAAAGAGGTTTTACCATTAGATTTTCCCTCTCGTCGGAGCCCAATATCCACCACTGAGACAATTTTCATATACAAA
>SMLS01073422.1:0-20788 GCA_004785975.1 Popillia japonica | reverse complement strand
TTAAGCCAATTGAACATTTTTAGCCCACTTTGAAACCAACCATTTTGCGTCAACGACCTACTAATATTAATTCTCCTAAAGCGATTGTTAGCGCTGAATGGATGAAAATTTACAAGAAAATATGTCAAAAGCTGGTAGAGTCGATGTCTAGACGATGTGAAACTGTAATTGCAGTTCAAGACGGCATGTGTATAAACTTTTTAACTGACATCAAATGAATAACTAGAAATTTGTTGACCCATATAAATTAACAACAATTAAATTCGTTGACTTGGAACACTTACGCCAGAGAACCAGTTACTTACTTGATTATACCACTATTTAAGTAAGTTTAATCTTATCACTTAAATGAATTTTAACCAGTTTTTTGATAGTTTGATGATTTGATTTGAACTTTGTGAATACTTTCAATAGACAATTTATTTGCGATCTCCCACTTGAATTGTAACCTTCTACGTTCAAGAAAGATTTTAAACCCATGCAAGACTAGAGAACAGAAAACACTTAAGGCGCGTACCTCAAATGAGGCATTGGTCCACTTTTATAGTCAAATGTAGTATAAGACTTCATGTTTTTAAGCAGATACGTAGGGGAGAGTGGGGTAACTTGACGAGATGGGAAAGATGACGAACCAATAGTTAACCGAATCACGATAGAAACCTGTAATATCTGATGCCTAGGCCAGCTTCCTATTAATATATAGTTGTAATATACAAAGGGACATGGCGCTCAATAAACCAACTTCGGAGTTATATCCAACTGGGATTTTCCGGCATCTGTCTTATAATTTTGGTGCCACGCAAATTAAGAAATTTACAGTACTACAATGTAAGTGCGAAGTTTTACATTCAACATCTGATTGTGTAGAGTAATTGTTCACTTTTGGATGTTGCCTTTTACTGACCCCTTAAAACTTATTACGGGCAGGTATGCGATAGGTTCATGGTCAACAATCCTGGAAAAATTATAACTGATAGAAATATCGGACACATATTTGGAGAAGCTTATTTGAAAGCAGCAACACTGGAAATAGCGATAAATGGATTCCAACGAACAGGTATAGAACCGTACAATCCACATATATTGTCAGATATAGTTTTTGCACCGACTTGTGTATCGGAGCGTCCATTGTCAGCAGGGAGAACTGAAACAGAAGACGCTGACTGGAATTCGTCTGGCGATGAGCCTTTAATTAATTTGCAAATTCCTCCAACTAATATAAAAATAATAACTGACGGAGACGGTCCCACAAATGCTACTCCAGGTCCATCATGCGTTGGAAATGATACCATGCATTTCAGATCCCCGTGGCAGATAAGGGCTTTACCCAAATACGACCAACCAACTTCAAACACAAGAAAGAAGCAAAAGTGTAGTATTTTAACGTCAACACCGGTCAAGGAGCAGCTTGAACAGAAGGAAAAGGAACATGGTGAAAAAGAACGAAAGAAACAGGAAAGAAAGGAAATAATGACTTCTGTGAAGCGTAACTTACAATTGGCTAATGAACCAAAGAAACACTCTAAAGTTCAGAAATCAGGCTCCAAGAGCAACGATAACATAAAATGTCCTGGATGCAGCGAACTGTTTGAAGATCCACCAATAGAAGCATGGATTCTCTATGATGAGTGCAACTGCTGGTGGCATGAAGCCTGTAGTTCTTATAAACGACGTGGCCGCTTCGTTTGTAATATACATATGTGAATCTTAGATATTCGTCATCATACGCCATTGCGAACGTCATCTTACCCAACTGTACGTTAAAGTATCGGCAATGTAAGAATTTGGTTTTTAATTTTTTTATGAGAAACTTTCGGCTTTATTATAACGAAATTCATGTAGATAATTGAAAATATATTAGTATTGTTGGTAGTATTTTTTCTGTTGCCAAATAAAATGTTATTTACCTGTCATGTTAGTTTTTCCTTAACGTCGTCAACTTGCCCCACTTTCCCCTACATATAAGTCAGATATTCAAGACACTCGGATATATGACGCCTTCAAGTCAATCAAACAGGAACTAATTGCTAATCATAATAATAAATATTTATGGTAGCGATAATGTCAAAGTTGCCTATATGCTGCTATAAATCCTCAATTAATAGCAAATTGCCAATAACAAGTAAGTATGAATGTATTTGTAAATTTTAAAGCCTACCTAGTTAAAACTTTCTCCCATTCATCAAATAAAATTACTTTTCAAATAAATAAGAAACAAGTAATGATTACAAATTTTCATTTCAAATAGACCTTTTAAGATAAAAGGAGCATAGGAAATCCAGAAAATTTCAAAGTAAAATTTATGTAACTGCGTAATCCCTATGTACAAAATGAACACGTCGCTATGACGGTATTTCGTATTTATCGGATAATTTTGCCTATTTTGTGGCATACATACG
This sequence comes from Popillia japonica, assembly GCA_004785975.1. Classification (NCBI taxonomy): domain Eukaryota; kingdom Metazoa; phylum Arthropoda; class Insecta; order Coleoptera; family Scarabaeidae; genus Popillia; species Popillia japonica. Next base: position 18,389 of record SMLS01073422.1, on the reverse strand, counting down.
AAAATGTAATTTCTTCAGTAATACGAAAATCCGTATGCTACGACGCCGTCAACGACAAACGCAAATATACTACCGCGCGTATGTATGTAGTATGTCACTATTACTACTAATCAGTTTATCCAACATGGTATTTGCTTGGCACTTCGTGTTTGTAATGAGGTTGGCATTAGATTGTCGTATGTCGTGTATTAAAGCAGAACTAGTTGCAAACGTGTACTCCATGACTCCATAGACACATACATAAGTGTGTACGACATCTCGAGCAAATGTAGATATGTACTTATATGCGCTACGCTGTTAACTCTCTACAATGAATGCGGAATTCTGGGCTAATACAATTGTGTTGTTTCAGAAATTCGATATTTACTTGTTCAGAAGTGGTATTTTTATTCTTACAGTAGATTTTGGCTTTTAACAAACGCAACTAGGATAATAAAAACGAGAGATTCATGCCTGCCTTACATAAACTGTATATTAAGTATGTACTATAGATCGCCCAACCTCCGTATGCAGTACACGTATTATGGGAATTCGATACACGGTTGCCAAATCCTCCAATCAGCTGTACTTTCTTATTTCCGGTTAATTATTTGACTTGACCATTGACATTTCATAACCTTTATTTACATTTCATGACTACTACTACTACTACTAAAATCAACTAAAACGTAAATAATAATAGACGTTTTCGAGTATACATTGGTTTTAACCAATTAATTCTTTGTTGTGATCGATCTGATGTGATGGTTTCAACCTGGTGATATAGATTTTAACCGGAGTTGGAACACGAGTATTAAACGTTTTCAATGGTATAAATATATGTTGGTTGTTGTCGAGTAAAAGCGGAGTTCTTAGTAAAAAGTCGACTCGTATTCTATAATACAATCCATTATAAAAATCACACCAGATATTTATTAACCCATGTTTGCAACCCAAACCATCTTGTACGTATGTATAATTATTTATCTAAGAATCAGTGAAAAACGCATAATTTTATAATTTTTACTCATTGTTAATGTTACTTATATTTTGGAACGTTTATTTATAGGGTATAATACAATTTATTAATTAAAAAAATATATAATCCTAAGATATAATCATTAACCAATAACAGTTGAAAAAATAGCTGAAATTATACACATACATACTTAGGATAATAATAGATAATAATATTTAGGAAAAGAATAGCAATTACACGCACATAGGTGTACTGTCAAATTATCTAGTCTGTCGAGGAATCGTTTTGATCTTCCGAGGACGAATTTGTTGCACATCTTGCAAATTATCTTCTTTCCACATTTGCTTTTCAATATTTTTTACATGTCAATAGTAAGAAGCAAATTGTACCTTCTTTCCCAAATATCTTGACCTCTCGCAAGTATTGATACTTCCACTGAATGTCATCTCTCTCGATGAGTATGCTTTACCATCTTCCTTTCTTAATTTCGAAACCCATGTTGTATAACAGTCTATGTAAAGTTGCTCGACTAAAGTCAGGCAGATCATCATCTGCATGGACAGCAGGAAGACTAGGTGTCATATTTTGTATAAAATAACTATGCACTCGTATATGTGCTTACGAGGTCTGATCATGTGTATGTCACCGGTCATTTAATTGTATACCCTTCCATTTTTTATGTTGTTTTGGGCGTTCATAGTGATCCCGTCTGTTGCTTCTGTTTTATATTATACTTATATTGCATGCTCCGAGCAACTCAAAATTTTACTTGATTCTTGAACGGCAGCACTCACATTCATAGATTTATTGAAATAATTGAAAACATGTGCAATTATATATTCCTCTTTAAGTATAAATTTTCTTTTTTTACACCGTATCCTCCGTATAGGTTCCATAAATACCGTGAAAACTGTAATTATATATGTGCCTACGTGTAGCTACACTCATCATACACCTAATTATTCTTTTCTGTAAGATAAACAATTTCTTGTGACGTGCGACGGCTCCGCAAAATATTACGCCATAGCGCAGACGCGATTCTACTAGGCAAAGTAAAAAATTCGCATAGTAACGATGCTTACCACAACACGCAAGTTTCATATAGCTGATAATGCCATTGATAGGTTACTCTGCAATATAGCACAGTGTCCGTCATATCGTAACTCACTAACCTTCAATAAACCCAGCAACTTTACATTGTTACTATCGGGAATATATTTCCCATTGAAACGTATGTACGTAAATAAATCCTTTCCACATCAGTTGTAGTTAGTTTAAATTTAAAAAAAATCATTTTGTTTGAATTAATAAGGCCTGTTCGTTTGCGTTGCTGGAAGTGCTCAATATCACTTTTGTCAATATCCATATGTTCGTTAGAAACTGATTAGAAATTTAGCAGCTGACAGGTGTTTTCGACACTCGTTCGTTTGCATTCAGCAAATTGCTGTATCTCAGAAGTACCAAGCTATAACTTGCTCATGCTTCAAGTGTGTAGCAGATTTATCCGCTGAAAGTGATCTATTTGCTGTTTCTAAATCTGCTACACTTGCTATTTTTGACAAAACTTACCAAAGTTAGCAACGTTAGCAATTCAAACGAACAGGCCTTAAGTTTGAGACTATTTCGTTCGCACCAGCGACTCGTACTGGTAACGATTGATCTGGTTGTGGTCGACAGGTAGGAAGAAGAAACTTAAGACATATCTAATTAGAAAACATGAAACATCATCAATACCCGATGACTGCTTGATTACAAAGTGTTCTTGCAACAGTGCTGCAACTCCCATGGATTCATTGCACAAATCACCCCTTCCCCCTCTCCCTCGCCGATAAGTCTCGAATAAACAAATTATTTAGACCACAATTATTTTTTGCCGTTATTTGTGTATGAATTCGAGATCATGTTATCGTAATGTGATTTCTTTGCTTTATCAACGTCTTTCTTGTATTGAATGATTTCGGTTTTGCACAATTCAAGAAATACAGGTCGACCAACATGATGTGGCAGTGATGACGCGTTCTGCACATATAGGCGAAGGCATGCTCTCGCTAGCGGACAATCAGTTACCTACATAGTCGATCTGACACCAATCACAGCTGAGTACTGCAACGTCATATTTTTTACCCAACCTCTCTAACTCAAGTGCAACTCCCACGAGATTTTGGTCGACTTGTACTTGTTATATTTTGAGATTGAGAGCTAACTAGATAAGTTTTTAAAGGAAAACACACAGTAAAGTAAACAACAAAAGTGTTTGTACAATATTTGAAACGCGCTATCACAAATATGACTCTTCACGTAAACATCATGCTTGTCCTCCCTAACTACACACGATTGACTTTACTTGACGTACGTCTTCTGCCCTAAGAGCAGTATAAAAAGTGCAAAATAAATCGAATTAACTACATACCTAAAAGTTGGCGTTCGTTTGACAGTTTCCAGATACAAGTTTTTAATTTTAAAATTGAAACTTTTTTATTGTTACGAGTATTTGATATAACTTTTCAAAGAAAACATGGAATTTAGCGTCTCTTCGGACTATAACACTTATAATTTCTCTCAAAACATTTCATTATTCAAAGAAGTACTACATGGTTAAATTTATATCTGAATCGGCTAATATTTATGTATGACTCATATTTATTATCTTATTGCGTCCTTTCTTAACTAATCATTTGCTTTCCTAAGATACAACTTGCAATTAACATCAATATTAAAATGATAACAGGATCCTCATATATTTTAAATTCTTTTAATGCACTTATCTCGTTTCGCTTGGAGATTTACATTATATCCATCGTTAGATTCAAAATTATCTCTATGATGTTGTCTGTAACGCTACATTTATAAACATCGTTAACTCGTGTTCATTCTGCTTTAATTTGTTACATATTCTAGTGCATACTTCCTCAAAAATTGTAAATCCTAGATACTACCTACGAGTTTGTAGCAACACCGGCAAAGTTGCAATTTCTTTTATGAGTTTGCTCCAACTTTCCTTTTCAGGTATGTAGTTAGTTCTCTTTATTGCTGTCTGCTTGTAACAATAATTAATATCTAAATTTTTACCACACTTGAAGTATATGAAATTTTTTAAGACTAATAATCTGTCTGCTGTTAACCAAATTTCCTAGTGATTTGTTCTTTGATAAATTGCAATCTAAAATTATCTCTTACATTACTTATTTTCAAGTACAGACTGAGCAAGAAAGAGTTATTAATTTATTTGCAAATTCAATCAACTACATAATTCTTGACACTGAAAAATATGAACTATGACTATGGACAGTATTATAACATTATTTTTTTGATTTGATGTTATTTTAATAAAAGGTTTTGTATTCTCAATGAAATAAATATATTTTTGCAATTTAGGCCCTTCTCGTTCTTTAATTTTAATATGCATATGTGTTAATGTGACCGTCTTAATATTCCTAACATGATACTTTTTCTGTCAACTGACGTTCCAAATTTGAATTTTGTAATATTTTGTATTTTCTTCAGTACTTAGTACTTAATCATGACATTAGTAAATTTCATTAGATCTACTTTGGAAAGACTTTTTCTAATAATTTTTTATTTTTAATGAATTTATGGCACCTTTTCCTCTCAACAGAATTTGATCATCTGCGTTATTTATTTCGCTACTAATGTACGTTTACATTGCCAACCCAATAGTATCGCCGCATAATTATTACACTTCGCAATTTCGATTTTATTCTGAACATTTCTTGGCTGAAACTTTGCGTCTATGCATAAATGGGATATGTGTGATTTGATACTCTTCTGCTGTGCCTGGCGTTTTAGTGTAACACACCGACAACAGTAGATTGGGCTACAGTGTATATCGTAAGAAAACACACACTGATCGGCACCTGCATGCAACATCCACAGCACAGAGAAAGTATATTCCAGAGGGACATTTCAAATGGGACCTCAGGCAACACATTTTTAGTTGCCAAATATTCTAAAAGAGGGCGCTTCTATGCAGAATTTATAGATGATTCATAGGTGCTCATAGTCAAGTTGAATATTCGCTTGTATACCAAGATTTTTTAATTTTTCTGCTTCAGATTCAGATATTCGATGTGGTCACGTGATTTAAGTGACATAACCACAAATGTAGGTTATCGTTAGTAAATGTAAACAAATATGGACGATATTTTTATCGATAAGGTTTATATTTTGTCTGAAATTTTGCTGTGACAATTTGAAAGAGATATTATTACTACTATAAATACTATTATGTGGATCAACATAGTTTCACCTGATATTCTGGAAATATATGGTTTAATATCTTCACCAGTGTTTTACTAGAAGTATTATGTTACTTCATTTCTACATGCCAGGAAAATGAACTACTATAAAAATATTGAGACTAACAATTTCTTTTCAAATGAGGTTTTTGCTAACAAATGTTTCATATATATTTTTTTTATGAAGGAAAAAGTAATATAAAAAGTCATATAATTTCTGCGTAATCTACTTTTAATGTTACTGATAAATGATAGTTAATATAATAAATAATCAGATTTAGTAGAAAACCAAGGTAAACCTGCAGAATAAGGCTTCCATTTTAACTGTCATTTGCAGCATGAGCATAACCAATCATATGTCGACAATTACGAGTAACATTGCCAAACGCACTACTAATAAAAATGGTGATTTAGAGCGATTTATAGGTTAATTAAAGAACATAGAATTAAAATAGTTGTAGAAATTGTTGCAGCCCCATACATTTATTCAATGTTTGTACATACATACTTATATAATGTATAGGTGCGATATACATATTATGTTCACAGGTAACACATTTATTCTATTAACCGTGACACCATCCAAACGCATCTTTGTTCTTATTCTGTAGAAACCAAAATATCAGCATGCATTGATAACTATTTTATTTGTTACACATTGATAATTATTTTGTTTGTTACAATAGCCATAGATACTCTTCAGTACACTTTAGAATTTTACTTATACCGAACACACTCTTTACACACTTATCATTCATTACACTATATATACTATATAATCATTATTATATACATACATATATACTTTGTATTTACCGTATCGAGTCAGTATTATACTAAAAATCACTCAATAAATATTGCAGAAATTCAATTGTACATACTTTACTTGGTCGATCCCAACGAAATAGTGAAAGTTTATTTTACTGCTATTACAAATATCTGTACAACATACATACTTAATATACATGTATAAAAGATCGTACGCACATAACAGCATACTTTATTTTTCTTTATTTTAGGTATAAATACATAATGTTGCTTGCAAGAAGAGAAAATTATATTAAATGTTTCTTTTGATAATGCGGAAATCTGGAATACAAAAACTATTAGATGGCAGATTTCCACAAATATATTATAATAGTACAATTGAGAACAATAAACAGACAACAACGATGACAAATAACAAACTGTCTAATGTCAAAAGTAAAAGCATTTCTATTATTGTAATAAGCGCCACCACGGAATTTGGTGCATGGATCCCAAACTAAAGCGCTTTCGGTCCCAAATTAGGCGCAGCCAAAAATAGCATTACGTTGACAATCTGAAAAGCTCTTTAATATGTGATCCACAGTAGAGGTCCTCAGAAGAGGTTCCTCATCAACAGGTTATTAATAAGAGAGAGAAAAATCAGCAACGAACATCATAGACATAGTGAAACACAACACGTCAAAAAAGCTTTACAGAAGAGCGGCTATAGTGAAAAAGAAAACGGCTAAAGTGAAAGGAAACCCAGAAAACAGAAGAACAACCAGGACAAATAGGAACCAGCAGTACACGCATATCTACCATACAAAGCTGCAGTCACTGGCAGAGTTAAAAGGACCTTAGAGAAAAAAACATCCCCGCCCGTTTCAATACAGTGACTAAAATAGAACAATCACGCCCTCCCAACAAAGACTCGTTGCCGAAGCTACTAACCAAAGTCATGGATACATACGAACTGAAATGGAGAAGAGCTACATCAATCAGAAGGGACGGACCATAGAATGCAGAGTGAAGGAACACGAGAGGGATGCACCCCTTGTACATAACAACACATCTGCAGCAACAAGGAGACCACAACATAACCTACACCATCGTGAAGGTATTAGCTACAACCAGCGACTACCACTCGAGGATAATACGCGAATCTATAGAAATAATGAAGAATGTTATGTATACAGTATTCATTAAACAATCTTCAACTCTATTGTAGCAATACATACATATGTACATGCATGGATAATAAGTAACGCATTGTACAGCACCATATTTTTTATATAAAAATATATTGCGTTTGGTGCCATTATATTCGAATATTCGAAACACAACAATTACGTAAATAGCAGAACAAAATGTTCAAGATTAATGAGTAAAAAAGATACAGCACGATTTTGTCAAATTAAGTAGAATATTCTAAGCATACGTAGTACATATCACGCAGTTTTCAATACATCACATATATTCTGCAGTGCAGTTTTAATTGTTTTCTCAGTGTTAAATTTAAAAATTTTAATTTAGAAATTAGATGAAATTCTAGTTACTTCTACAAAATGGTTCAATGTATTGCTTCTAAATATGGGTTTATGTACATGGATAAAAAAATAGATACACTTTTATAATTTTACATTTAAAAGGTAAAATATGGCGCACATACTCGTAAAGCGAATTTACAGACATTTTACTGTGAAGATATCGATTCTATTTAGAAACTGTTACGTTTATATTTGACGAAATATTCTTTAAATTCATCACCAACATGATGATCGACAGAAACGATTTAAAATCTTCGTGTGCGATTGTTCGTGCCTACAGAAAATTAAAGCTGTGGCGGGCAAAAAGTTCGACCGCTAAATAAAAACGAGAATCTAGTAGAAGTACCAATTATCAGATTTCTAACCTGTTGTATTGTTTTAGACATTTGCAATCTATTCAATAAATTTCTTTTTCAAACATTTTTACAGCATTGCTTGCATTGCTTTGCATCCATAAGTGATACTTCTGGAATGGACTGCATCTTCGAAAACACTTGCATACTCTTAAAAGAACAACCTTCTTCTCGCCCATTTTAGGCCAGAATTAATAAAAGCTTCTTCTTAGTGATTGACTTTTATCATAAAAGTTATAAATATAATTTTCTCATTAGATACAATGCTTTCAATGTGATTTCAAGGATTGTGGGATGGTTTTAGTTTATTATATATCCGAAAATGTTCGGTTTCAAAGAGTTGAATCTTCCGCAGTAGCGCAACATGTTATTAGGAACGGACACCATATCGAGAACGACAGCCTCAAATTAATAAATGCGATTAATTTGCCGCGACAACTTGATGCATATGAAAGCCCGTACATAAGTATCTGTTGAACCGAGAGCTAGTAATTCTGAGAAATTCGGTCTTGTTTAAAACACTCGGTAAGGTCCATCGCCCATGTGTTACAAGCAATTCGTTAGTTTTAGGCATGAATTATTGTTGTTTTGTAAATAATTTGTAGATGTTACTTAACCTTAGTTTGTAAATGTTTTCACTAATGTGGTATTCGGTTGATAATGACAATCCACATATCGTCTAAACACGTGTCCTGAATTAATTTAAAAGTTTTGGTGTTACCGAAATTTACCCGTATACAATGGTTTGATATCTACATCCGATCTACATGTATACAGCATCATAATCAGTCAATACCTTAATTTATAACAGATTACAATTATTTACTGATCCTTGCAATTTTAATGGACCACGTCATGGTACCTAGTACTGATTCATTTACTAATAATTTACGCACCACTCATACCTACAATATTCTCGCATTTAACCTGTAAACATCATAATAAATTTGCAGTTTTCGCGCAATTGCGATATCTGCAAAAGTACGCAACGCAGAGCCTTTTAATTTCGATTACAATTTATTCCTCTGCTTTGAATTTGCCCAACCGTAAATATTTAATTAGTAGGATTTAAATTATATAGAAGCCTGCATTAGCATAGCTTTTGTATGTGATAAATATGAACTATGCATATGATGCAAATATGAACTATGCAACTATGATTTATTTCTAAATACGTACATATAGGTATATCGGTAAATAAAAATATCGTTAGTTCCATTAAATAAATGAATTATTAAAGAACTGTAATAGAATAGAATTCCACTTCGGGAAAACTTCGAAATATCATTGCTGATTGTCACTCCATTAAATATTAAAACACAGAGAACGGAGAAATTGGATCAGACATATGAAATGTTCTGCCAAAATCATCTGCAACAAAACACTAACACAAACACTATTCAGAGCATAGATATAGAGAACATTTACTGGTAATAACAACAGTATTGCTTTATAATTAATGTAAAAATTAACCCATTGTGGTCATTGCTGAATGTAAATCACAGATACTACTAACTGATTTTACTAATTAAATATCGGAAAAAAACCCACGACACCTAATATATTTCACGGGAAAACGTTAAGAGTTAATTAAATTCAGAATTAAACGAATAGGTTGTAGAGTAAGTGCACACGGCTGTAATCTCTGGAAGCTTCCCTTCATTAGTTAGCAAGATAACATTGCGACACAATCCAAACAAACAGTCGCTGACGTCTCAGCAGCTCGGAAGCTACAGGAAAAAATATTTTCGCAGTTTCCTTCCAACAACACAAGAGCGTATAATTAAAAAGGCAAGAAACGTTCGTCGGACCTATGTACATACATACCTGTATGTATGTAATACACCTTCTACCTGTAAACGGAAGTTCTTTCCATTTTGTGTGGAATGATCTGTGTAATAGAACTAAAAAACAACTTTAATGTAAAAACAATTTCGCAATTTTATATTGCATTATATGCTTGGAAACTAAACATTTATCACGTGATATACAACTAAGTCTGGTAACTTGCAAGTATCCAACCCAAAAATAATTATGAAATAAAAAACGAAATTGCTGATATGTTAAAGTTCTAATAGCTTTATAGCAGTTTCCATGGTACGAGGGACAAGCTACAATTATTGCGAATAGAAAGACTGATAATAGTTTTTACAATATTTATTTTAATTATGTTCAACCGTTGCCATTTACAATAATGCATTTAACCATTCTCTCCTTCCATCGTTTAAAAGTGTTCAACTAGCTGTCTTTAGGGATGCTATCAAAAAGCCACTGAATGGCAACGTCAATCTCTTCTTTTGACTGGCACTTTTTCCCTCTCAAATGTTTTTTGAACTCAAAAAATAGCCAGAAAGCACAAATCGTCAAATACGGTGAGTAAGGAGGTTTTCGGTATATCATTTAGCGCTTTAGCATTTAGTGTTTTCTAATCTTCCAATTCAAGTGCGGCCACCAAACCCGCTACTTCTATAAAATACTGCTTACATAATTTTTTTCATTGCTCGTTTGTTTTTTCATCATCGTAGAGGTTTCCTCATCTTCATGTATCCACACTCGGCTTTCTTAGTGAGTGGAAACGTCAAAAAACGTGATCTACGTTTTATCACCAATTACAATTTTAAAAATAATTTTATAACCTTCAGCATTCAACATATCTAAAGTTTCTCGGCACACTTTAACACGTTTTGCTTTTTGTAAAACTGTCAGAAAATGGAGTACAAGTCGAGTTACAACCTTTTTCAAATATAAATGATCGTAAAATATTGATCTGAACTGCGAGGATTCAATCTTCTAATTGGACTCTATCATTGCATAGGTAGTGCGGTTGTCGTTTTCCACCGTCTTCTTCATCGCAACAATGTTTTCAGGGTTAACAGCAGTTAAACTGTACGCCGACGATGTAAAAGTTTCCACCTCAATTAATGCCGCAACTAATTGCATCTTGGATGGATCTTGGTTTGGTCCATGCCTAACAAGCTGTCGCTCAATATAACCTGCTCTACCGTAACCTATACTAAACGTGTGAAGCCTATCACATATCAGTACAATATTGTTGAGAATATTGTTGGAGGCATCTGCGTCGATCACCGATTTGGGTGTACCTACTTTTCGATCCGTCCTATCATTCTCGGAGCACATGGTCAATTTGGCCTGGAGGTGTAGGAGGATGTACAGCTTTATCTAACTACCGAAATTGTAGCGATTTTCCTAATTTAACGGCTCTCGCCACGTTGTATTTCGCAATGGTTACATCCCGGTTAGAGTATACAGCTCTAAATTGGTATCGTATTTAGGGAACACACATTAATTCTATAGAGTCTGTAGAGAGGAAATTCTTGAAATTTGTGTATTTGCAACTTGAGGGATTTTATCCTGACAACTACGACTACAATTCGTTTTAAATAAATATAATTTTGCATCCCTGTCTACTCGAATAGAGTAGATTGTCCAATGTTACTACAGAAATATATTTTTTTAGTAGATCGTGCAGGCTCCACAGGCTAGAGCCAATGTATTGGCGAGGCCACCTATGTATGTATTTCTCTGATGTGTTGATGTTTTTTCAATCGGATATCGCATCTGTGTAATATTAATGCTGATTCCTTCTCCTAATTATGAATGCGGCTTCACGTTTTAATAATCAATAATCATACCTGATGACCGAACAATGGCTTTTTTCCAGTTGTAACGGCCTTGCTTTTTCGAGAAGTCTATCCCAGACGTAAAATGTGAACATGAGCAGGGCACCACCACGATCATTCGCAAATTACCCCTTATATTTAGGTAATAGCAATGACGTGTAAAATTGATTAAATTGAAATATAATTTTGACCTCGGCTAAAGGAGAACACTAAATCTCAGAATAGGGGCAGTCTAAGCGTTACTTACTTTATACAAAATCTTCCCCTATCTCCCAGGGCGTACAGGTGCTTGAGTGCAATACTAACAAGTTTCAGTAATGATAGAAAAAAAAAACGTTGATTACAAACTAATAGAATATATTGATAATTTGCTATGGAATAAAGAACAAAACAATAAACAATCTATAAATGTCTTACGTGCTAAATGTGTGAATATGTGCCTAATATAACACAAAAAAAAAACAGATATATAAATATATATATAAACTGTTATTGAAAACAGCTTTTCATGTTAAGGCCTTCTTGTACAATGCAGCACTCAACAAAATTAACTGCTTTCTAAATCAAATCGAAGGCACATAAGCTGTGACAACACAGTCTCGAAGATCCTCCACGTCTAAAATTTCCCGTCGACGATCATAAACAAATTTTTTGATGTATCCGCACAGGAAAAAGTCCAACAGGTTCAAACCGGGAGTTCATGCTGGCCACAGAATCCTTCCTTCTCGGCATATCCAATGCACAAATGCCTGGTTTAAATGTTCCCATACAAGTTGGGCAACATGTGGAGATGCCGCATTGTGCATGAACTACATTTGCCGTCGTACATGTAGTGGTATGTCATCCAAGTAATCGGGTAACGTATTTTGCAGACAATTTAAATGATCTACCGTATTTAATTTTTCGGAAAGTACATGTGGCCCAAATAAATGATCGCCCAATATTCCGACCCATACATTTATTTATGTCCTATCTTGGGATGAATTCTGATGGATTTCTTGTGGGTTTTTATCGGTCCAGTGATAAATATTATGGTAATTCAGCACACCATTTTTGTGAAGCAGTATTCATGGGTAAACAGGATCACGAATCGGAGATTTGGAAGACGAGTTTCTGTTTGACGAAACCACTCACAACAGGAAAAACCCGTAACGTAATACGGGTGCAGTAAAAGATTTTATCCTGTTTCGCCGTAGATTAAAATTATGTCCATGTACTCAGTATTCATATAATTGCGATAATGTACACATAAAACAACGAATGCTTGTGAATGACTCAACGTTCTGCCTATGTTACCCGTCCATTTATGTGTTGCGCTCGAACAACAGGGCCGGACTGAGATTGAAAAATATAGGTTTCTCGTTACTGCGTGGACATAAAGTATTAATTTTTTGGAATTTAGGTTTCCATGCCATTAGCTTTAACCTCTTTTATTTTTAGTGACTATTCAGTAGACACTCTGTATAGACCATTAAATTTTATTTTCGTTGTCATTTGATTTATATTTGCAAGTGACCTATTTTAGTCCATATATCTAATTATTTAGTGCTGTAAAAAGAAAATAATCAACATTTTGTGAAATCAGTTACATATATTCAGAAATGTGCAGCTTTAGTTGTGTGTGTTAAATAAGAGTGTATTTCAGTTATCATGACTTCCTCAATTTCCATAGACTGTAGAAGCATTCGATACCATTCAACTTAAGAGGATTTCCAAGCTCGTGTTATTAATTTGGTAAATCGTAAAATTGAAATCAACACGTTGATAGTGTTTCTTCTCCGTCCATATGTACTTATACATGAAGGAACTACTAGAAGAGGTACACTCATGGAAAGTAAAGATTGGACACTTTCAATACATGTTATATGGAAACTGTCCGATCTTTACTTTCCATGAGTGTACTAACAAAAGCGAGTCAACAATGCAAAAAGATCCATATAAAAGAAGCCGGATAAAAATTGGTTGTGAACTACAATACCGAGAAAAGAAACCCATACTTGAACTTATCCATAGTAGAAAATAAGGAAGGATCTGGTACATGTAACAGCTTAATAGGGATCTGCAGTGGTTACTGCTGGAATTTAGAGATTTTAAAAATTAAAGATATTTGGATAATCATTATTGTGACATTACCATCATAGAAGTCATTTTAAAATATGATGAAGACAAGTATAAGTTTATAACATGAACTTGCTACCACTTTACCTAAAAAAATGTGAAGATTACAAGTTTCTCATCTTGAGTCCTTTTTTCAAAACACCGTTGATTATCTTCTTCTATAGTAAGAAATATATGCAAAACAGCAGCAGTAGGCATACAGTGCTAGGATTTTTGCTAATTATGGTGCCAATTTTACACTAGGTTATACTGAACTGTGACGCGTCGACCCAAGCGTAGTATAATTTTAAAGCTAAATATTTTGACTGTGTACCACACACGACTGTTCCACGAAATTGTTCATTTCATATTTTGTAACAATACTTACGTCCTATCACTACCAATACAACACTAGATAAAATTGTTCTGATGTAACATTTCTCGAGCTCTCGGGAAAAGTTAGGTAAATAAAGTAAATGGGATATAAATTCCATTGAATATATGTGAGCTATGGATGGCACACATATATCACGTAAAAGTTATAAATATGCCGGAATGGTAGACGTAAAGCATGTGTACATCAAAGTAAATCTCATATATTACAGAAGGAAAAACAAAATGGCAAACTGTGACGAATACAAATTTAACAGATAAAACTCGAAGTGAATACGGGAATGGAGATACAAATACATTTCCTTTAAATTATGATAAATTATCGTCATTGTTAGATGTATTTTTTTCATGTTTATTTGACGTTACTTTTAATACTACAGCAATATATATTATACCTATAGTTTAATTCTAGTAATATCCACTTCTTAACAGCGAAATGTGAAATGATACTGCTTCCACGAACGAGTAAAGTTTGACACGATGAGATAGAACATAAACCGCAGAAAGTTTTGCACGCAGAATATGCGCCAAAAATTCTTTTGTAGAAATAAAACTTCGCCATTGAAATTCCATATACCTATGTTATTAACTTCATAATTTCGAAATCACGAAAAGTTTGTAATATAAACATTCTTATCAGTACTAGAATGTTTAATAATACTTCCTCGCGAACGTGACAGAGCACGAAGAATGTAAGCTATTAAATTCAAATTGAATTATTGATTTTCATTTAGGAACTAGTCCATATATCAAATAGCTCTGTTCGCGTATTGCAAATCGATTTAAAAATTAGAAGTTAAAACTACATAGTCATACAAAATTTGATGCAGTAAGTAATATGAGAGCAAGTAGCCAGCAATCTTGTATCGTGAAATTTTTTTCTGGCTAGAGTATGAAGTTCACGTATTTATAACAATATATCGCGTATCAGGAGATTATGACAGTTCTTAATTCCATCCATTCTGAATTAGAAAAAAAGAGATAATAGTGAATAGATCTAAGGAATGTAAGAGCCATTTTTCTTACTTTTAAAAAATTTTATCTAAATATCTTTTGACTTAGGGGTGATAGTAGTTTGAGGAGCGTTGTGTTGAAATCATAGTATCAATCAAATTTACCGCCATTTGTGGTTTGAAGGTATCCAAGCTTGAGTAGGATTCAAATCGAATGAAAAAAGTAGGGCACGATAGCTCATTTATTATTTTAATTATAAAATCAAGATAAGGATGTCTATCATGGGGATCTTGAAAACGGTAATAGATACAGTGGTTGGAAAAGAGGAAAAAAGTTGGGCGATTGAATGACAAATAATATGCATCATCAAAAATTAAAAAAAAATTACAACTTTCGAAGATATTTGGAAAAAGCCAAAATTCTGCGAAATGGTTTGTTCGTTCTCCTGTACTTATTCGAATAAATAATTTAAAAATAATTGCACTTCATTAGAGCTACTTTTTTGCTCTACAAGATCGCGTTCTCAAATTAAAAATCCAACGTTTCTTCTTTAGGTCTTAAATACGGACCGGATTTAGAAAATGTACATTTTGAGAGAAATTTTAAACCTACACAGTACAATGCAGCACAATGGTGTACTGCATGTTATAGTTTCTTTACGTTTTGGATGCGTATCAGCATTAAAAAGATAGGTAATATTGTCAGGTACGGCACTGTATTTACTACGGTGTTAAATCACAATCCTAAAGGTAAAAAAAAACCTAAATTTTTATTGTCGCCATTTTAGTTGGTTTTTAATTAAAAGATACATATTAACACATTAAACAAGTTAATTATCTAAACTTTACCAGCAATAGCAACAACAACAAAATTAAATCTACATTTTAAAAACTGTTCAAACAGATAACCATTATTCTCTAAACATAAATAACATCTTTTAATAATCGAATTTAAAACGTTTCTCAGCATGTCGAGTGTAACACTTTCAAGGGCTTCAATAACTAGTCTTC
Source organism: Popillia japonica (assembly GCA_004785975.1). Taxonomy (NCBI): domain Eukaryota; kingdom Metazoa; phylum Arthropoda; class Insecta; order Coleoptera; family Scarabaeidae; genus Popillia; species Popillia japonica. The sequence continues at coordinate 2,433 of SMLS01073422.1, read as the reverse complement.
TTAGATCATCTTTAGTCTCAAAAACATATCGATAAGCATATTTTTTTATGTAACTCCAGGGAAAATAATCGAGGAAGGTGAGGTCCGGGGATCTAGGAGGCTAAGACGCAGTTGAATGGGTATCCATTCATTTTTCATGAAATCAATTTCATACAACTATCTCGTTGTGAGCAGGACCACCATAATGTTGGAGCCAACAGTAAGAAGCAACCTTCCATCATAAGAATAAAACAAAATTAGCAATTGATAAATACCTACTAGTCAAAATCACAATTTCAATTGCATGTCATATTGACATGTCACTTGTCAACAGAATTGTCAAATATCTATTGAAGGTCATCATATAATATATGATAACGTAAACTGTTAGCATAACACGCAACAAAGATTTTACAAAAATTCCCTTTTGTATCCTATGTTTCCAGTGCCTTCAGAGAGGCAATATGGAGAATACCTTAACTTTAAACATTCATTTGATTATATTACTTACGTTTAAAAACTATGTTTCTACATCTGTGAGAATACTTTCAAATAAACAGATTTGATTTATTAATCTCTTATAGTATACATTTTTTCATCATAGTTAGTTTAGTTTAGTTTATTAATACTTTCAAAAAAATAAAAACTTGGGTTCCACTTATATCTTTTACAGACAGTGCCGTACAACAATATTGTATATGTAGGTTTAAAATATCTCTTAAAATCTACATTTTATAAATCACGTCCGTATTTAAAAAATAATTAAGTTGATGACTGTGACTTGAAGACGAAACGTTGGATTTTTAATTTTAGAATGCGATCTTGTAGAGCAGAAAAAGTGGCCCTAATAAAATGCAATTATTTTTAAAATATTTCTTCGAATAAGTACAGGAAGACGTAAAAACCATTTCGCAATTTTTTTTTAATATCTTAGTTTTAATTTTTGCATATTATTTGTCATTCAATCGCCCGACTTTTTTACTATTTAACAATATCTATATTTATTACCGTTTTCAAGATCCCCATGATAGACATCCTTATCTTGGACACATTGTATACCATATGTTACTAGATAATATTATTTGCTAAATTATACAAACTTCTCAGATTCTCAGATATTATCCATACCATTGAAAACTGCGCAGGTACACTCATCGAAAATAAAGATTGGACAGTTTCCATATAAGAACGTATTGAAACTTTCCACGAGTGTACATCAAAATCAGTTGTGTGGTGCACTACTTTCCAATTATAAGAAATACTTATCAATAATTTACCAGGATATTACAGCGGATTATGGATTTATTAACAATGACGCAGAAATTGTCGGGAAACAAAATAAAGGAAGGTGTATTTCGGTCTCCAACTTTGTACTATTCCATCTAAAATTCATAGCGCAATATAGGTGTTGAGCAGAAACTTCCTTCAGCATTAATTATAATGTACGTTTATTCAATGGAAAGTTTACTTCAACATTTACGAAACCCATACAATAGAAAGATGATAGATAGCGGTAAATACTACATAAGCTTTTATAAACCGCTGCTTATTGTTAAAATATCATAAGAACTGTGTCTGTCTATAATGCCAAATAATATGTGTCTTTTAATTGACCTCAAAGTGGAAAAATATCTGGAAGTAAAGAATTAAACAACTACATTTTCCAAGCATATATATGAAAAACAAAACACAATTAATATTAGTTGACTTCAGGCTTTCACGACCGTAATCCATATAGATATGTCTTTCGGGCGTTGTTGCGTAACTAAAGACTTTACAAAAACTTCTGAGGAGGCTGACAGTATGATCAGCTAAACGTCAAGCCAAAAGTCAGTTACGCAACAACACATACCTACACCTAATAGTAGATTGTAGTGAAAATCAGTAAAGCTACCTACATAATTTTGATGATCTTTGTCAACAGTAGTGTTTCTAAAAAATAATCATCAGGATTAGTTGGTATAGAAGATGATTATTTTGTGATAAATCTTTTTTTAATACGAAGAAATAGGTTTAACAATGTTCTACTGTCAAACTTTCTATGACATCATAATTAATGCTAATGGGTTTTTCGCACAAAACATTTATATTTCCGACATTGTTTCGACTACTCGTTAAACGTCAACCAAAGACAAAGAACGAAATTCTAAACCACTGGGTCCCTAATTTCTGGGTCAAAAATTTTCTTTAGCTTGGCACATTAACCGTTAAATATTTACTTTTATATTTTCTATTATTTAAAAAAAAACCTTACAGCAAACATCAATTTTGCTGCGCAAGGATACATCCCATGAAAGGATTTTCAGGTTACAACAAAGAAAATTAAGTCAATGCAGTACATAACGGTTTTCTTGATGATTACATCCTTCCCACTGCGTGGGAAATAGGGAATGTAGATATATGTATCTAATAATAAAACTAGGGTAACCTTACAGTACATTCAACAAAAAAAAA